>CAJUYH010000842.1:0-36374 GCA_910591685.1 Galerucella tenella
GTATTTTAAAGTAAGACCTTTATAGATAGTACATGTGATAAACGGGCCGGTAGACTACTGAATATCAGTAGGAATCAGTTAAGAATCATTGAACGTTATCTAGCGGGCCATGCCCCGGTGAAAGAACAGCTGCAGACTTTGTGTCATGGAGATCGAGACCGTAACCTATATCTTATCTGACTGTGAAGAACTGGACTGAATGAGACAAACCATGAGGATGTGTGCTAGTTGTGCCACCTAACACATAATATGACACACATCCAATGGACCTATATTGTCAACTCATAGGTACGGTTTTTCTTCTCCGAGTAAGTGAAACCACACCCTTGCTAGGCCTTCGCACTGACAGAGTATGTGCTCAGCGGTTTCGTCTTCTTCCTGGCAGAGCCTGCATAGGCTGTCATCTGCTAGGCCAATTGTGTGATATGTTTCCTCGGCCTATTATCCATTTGTGGATGCTCTCTTCACTTAGGCATTTAGCAATTCTGGCCCTATCATGATTTCCGTTGCTCCCTGCTTGGCGAATTCATCGGCCTTTTCATTGGCCTTGCGACACCCCAGATTTGATGTTATGTGGGAAGGATAAATGTGAGAGTAGAGTACAATAAGCCAACAGGTTCCCAAAGAGGAAAAAAAACTAGAGAAATATTGCAGATCAGAAAAGTCTAACCCAAAATCACAAATAGTTATCAAATACTCGCCCAAATAAATATATCTTCTTACAAAGATTACCTTTCGATTTAAATAATATTTATTTTAAATTCTTGGTGCTCTAAAATAACTTCTTCGTGGGATGTCCCAGAAATTCTTCCAGTTTAATAACAGTGTTAAAAACTGTTCCAAATTAGTTAACCCATAAAATTAATTAATTATCTGGTTTTTCATTTTGACTGTTGCTTGATGGACCTCACATGGATGGAATTTAAGAAAGCATGAGTCACAATCATCTCTTACTGATGTTAAAAGGTATAGCAACATTAAAAATGTAATTTATAACAAATGTTCCAGTTAGCTTTAATTATACAGGGAGGACAAATCGTTTGGTTGAGCTTCCAATTGAAATATTTCAAGATCTTACAATTTGAACTTAAAATTTTGGCCAGATTTCAACGTTAAAAAATTCAATTCGATAAAATGTGAGCATCATTCTCATTCCATTCATTTGCATTTAATTCTATGGCGATTTGTTGTGGATTGTTTCACAATCGCACGCGTACACACAAGTAAAATGATTGATGTATAGTTCCACTTATAATTCCCCAACGGCATCTCTTGGCATGTCTTTTTATCACGTTGCCATCCCCCTTTCCTAACCCGAGTTCATTAAGATGATGAAAAGGTGACTTGCTAGAAACTTAGACGAAAACTAATTGATGTTGCTGGGATTACTGAATGGTTGGGAGTGTTGGGAGCCTATCTACATTGATAAGAATTTTTTTCACATTGTTCAATAGATATCAGGAAATACAAATACATCATGTTGATTGGTTTTCTTTTTCAATCTTTCTTATATATATTTTTTTCCTCCTTCTAATAATTACACTAGGTATTTTCTCATTATCCTTTCTATAGCTTTAAGTGATAGAAAGAGCAAACCATAATATTTTCATACCCCACTAAAACTAATTACAAATTCATGCAAAGTAAGCTTGTTAAAGAACAATAAGATGAAGAGTAGGAAAGCTGGAACAGCAGCGCAGTAAAAAGGGATGGAATAAAAGCTCAGTTCTAAGTATTGAGTATCTTTTGATTTCCCATTAAACTTAATTGACACTACAGATATTTAATTTTATTTCCAGTTAAACACTGTTATTAACACCTCAACTGCCACAGAATCTTCATTTACAAATCCAAATATTTGCTTGAATGGAAGAAATAATCTCTATTGGAAGCTTCATATGTCAAGATATTATGCATTTTTTAGCAGTTCTACAATCTACTGCTTGTTTTTTTGGAAGTTCTGTGTCTGTATCTGTAAATTAGGGAGGGTGAGTGTAGGCTCACAGCACTTAGTCCACTTGCGACCCATTGTACATGTTCCCGAGGAGTTGTCCTCCTAGATCATCGTCCATCCTGTCCTTCCCAGGAAGGTGGACAGGTCACACGGAGACATCTCCTTTATATCTGCAGGTGTAGGCCAAGACGCACCGAACACACACTCTCTTATTGACGATAACTCCGGACACTCGCATAAGACATGCCTGACAGTTTCATCTTTCTGTTCACACATCCTGCATAGAGGTGTGTCCACTAGCCCCATGTATGAACATGTTTCCTTAGTTGACAGTTGCCAGTCAGAAATCCTATTGTTAAACGGAGGCTTTCCCTGATCATCGCCAAATATTTCTTCGGCGCCAGCTTCCCATGGTCGCCCAGGGTGATCCTGCCAAGACTACATCCTTTGGTTCCATCCTATCTCCTAAGGGATTGAGCATGGGTGTAACGTTTGGCTAGTTCCGCAATTGTCGGGTCCTAAAATGTTTATTCCAGCCGCTTCCCTGGCTAAAGAATCAGCAATGTGATTACCTTTACTCCTGTCGTGACCTTTAACCTACCTCAGGATAATATTGTTATCTGCCGAGGCGTTAGCTAAATCTTGGCGACACTCTAGTGCTAGCCCAGATATAACACGTTGTCTGTTCAAGGGTAATAATGCTTGTCTGCTGTCAGTGCAGATTGTTAGGCTTTAGCCAGAAATTCCTTTTCTGGTTATTTCTTTTGTGGCAATTGAGATACCAGCCAAATCAGTTCGAACCATGCTGGTATTTTTTCCTCTTTTTTGGAAGTTATCATCAGGTTTATCCTATTGACTGCGCCATTTTTAGTTTCAAGCTTATATGATTTGAAATGTCCAATTTATCCAACACTCAAGTACGCCAATGATTTGTGGAAGAGGTTATACTCAATAATACTAAGATGTGACTGGTGACAGTTATATTGGTACGTTCGCAACTCGTTCTGACAGTTTTGTAATTAGAGATGCTGTAACACGTTGAGTGGTGAAGCTCTTGATCAGCTTTCAGTTTGTTACTCGCAATAGTAGTCACAAAACGGGAAAATTATTTCAACATTTCAGTAAGACATTTGTATTTGCGGAGTTACTCGATAAGACGCTTTTATGAATTTAATTGAGAAATTGAGGTTAGTGTCAATGACGGTGAAGCAGCAACAAAAATAAATCAGCCGTTGGGATAATAGGGATTAGTTTGGGTTTAAATAAGTTTGAAATTGGGAAAAAAATATTAACAATTGTTTAAGTGATTTCCTCTCTTGTTGTTTCAGGTCCAAGAACACGAAGGCCGAAAAAACCGGGAGGCGCTAAGGCGATCAGCACCGTAGGGACTCCCGAAGAAAAACGACCACGCACCGCATTTTCCGGTGCACAGTTGGCAAGACTGAAGCACGAATTCGCCGAAAACCGTTACCTGACAGAAAAACGGCGGCAGCAGCTCAGCGGCGAATTGGGCTTGAATGAAGCCCAAATAAAAATTTGGTTTCAAAATAAACGAGCCAAAATTAAAAAAGCCTCCGGTCAGAAGAATCCTTTGGCGTTACAGTTAATGGCTCAAGGATTATATAATCATTCGACGATACCTTTGTCGAAGGAAGAGGAAGAGCTGCAGGAGTTGCACGAAAAGAGTGCGTAGGATTGTCGGTAGATTTTCTAAATGATACAAAAACAGATTAGCAGCAAAGTGGAAGTTTTACTTTTGAGCCGTGTATATCGGACAGTAGTTGTTTCTTTTTTGAATGAATGTAATAGAAAATGTATGCTATTGTTAAGATAAATTATAGAGGTGTTAAAAACGGGAATATTAAAAAGTAAAAATTAAATTTTTGTAAGAGTGTATCATTTAGGCGAATTTTTAAACAATATTTATAAATTTTAAAAGGTTGTTAATGAAATTATTTTGCCGGTGTAAAAGAAAATTCCACTTGAAAGTATTTATCATGACTTGGTTATAAAATAGCAAATTTGATTTGAAATAGTCAATTCATTTTGGTGATAATTTCATGCTTCCAATTTGACATTTTAAATTACTTTTATTTATTTATTCACGAATGTGATGGATTGTAAACTTTTGTAAAATAATATATTCTTTAAATAGCTATTTTAATTGTAAAAAGTAAATAAATATATCAGTTGAATAAAATATAAGAACATTTAATCTTATTTTTTGATTTCTTAAAATTTGCTTTTGGATAATTTGTTGGCTGGGCTCTTTAAAGTATTTTTAAAATCGTATATACCAGCCTCATCTAGCTATTAGGACTATAAAACTGGAAAAAGCGAAATTGGTGATTTATTTATTTATTCTACCTTTGAGTCACATTACCTTCATTCTCAATAACTTCTGCAATTTTCCTTGGTTTTGTATTTACTAGAATCTAACACTCCTCTGGAGTGAAATTATCCCAAATGATCTGGAGGCGGTGTTTGACTTCTGACAGGATTGGTTCTTAGCCGCTTTTTCATTTCAAGCTACAAAGTCTCTATTGGTCAAAGATCCTTACTAGAGAAAACCAATTTTAGGAGTGGTATATCTGGAAGTCATTTCATGGATTTTTTGGATGTTTGACATGTAGCACCATTCTGGTGAAAGATTAGATAATTTACGTAAATCCTACTCTTCCCCAATGTAGACTGTAAATAGTTCTCCAGGATGTCTGAATATTTATTTTTGTTAATAAGACCATATATTGAAGATGGATATTCAACTTTTTTCCTTAAGACAATCAGGATGGTGAGTTTCATGTTTCTGGCGGATATCTCTGGAAGAGTTTATATATCTAGGAACCCTGTTAAATAGTGATTGTAGTGAAGAAAAGGAAATTAAAAATAGAATCATGAGAGCTAACAAAAGTGCAGGAGCAATAAATCACCTAGTCCGGTCAAAGCATCTGTCAAGGAAATGAAAACTAAGATTGTACAGTACTATATTGAAGCCTACGATATTGTATAGTTGTGAGACATGGGTTTTAAACAAAAAACAAAGAGAAAGTGTTATTGGGATGGGAAAGGAAAATGTTAAGAATAATTCTGGGAGGAAAAAAAGTAGAAGGGGTGTATATGAGAAGGACTAACGAAGAATTATCGTGAACCCAAAATAGATGCAACTATTACATCAAGTAGACTTCAGTGGCACATAGAAAGGATGGAAGGAGGAAGAATAGTGAAACAAATAGCATGAAGAGTTCCGGAAGGCAAGAAGAAAAGAGGCAAACCAAGGAACCAAGGAAAAGAAGGAGGGAAGTTGTAGTAGAAGACCTGAAAGAAAAGAATGTGAACCGATGGAGATGAAAGGCCATAGATAGAAAAGTATGGAGAGGAATTACAAAGCTATTGGCCTAAAAGGCCTGTTTAAAAGCTATATATATCTCCGCTCCTGTTATCGCCGACACAAATTTCAAATCACGATTCGTTACTCCAATGTTTCCTATTCCATGTCCCATTTTCGATGGCCTTGTGGTGGAGTCAATTACGGTTTTTAGCCTTCAAGTATCTTTTGCTACTTAAGTTTGAACTCAAAAACTTACCTCTTAGGTAACAAATCCTAGTTTTCTGGCTTCTGTGTGACATATAGATCTGCAAACACTTTTCAGAGTACACTCAACTCTTCGTATCTGGCTAGCCTATTATACTTAATAATTCTAGCTAAAGCTCAACAATCATTTTCAGTTTAATTAGACTTTTTCACACATCGGGATTTTGCCAGATTTCTGTAAATTGCCTGAAGTTAGACGGGGCTCGTATAATACCATAATTATTAGGGTAACCCAGGAGATCGTCCTAGAAACTTGTGGCTGTTTGTAGTAGGATATCTCATAGCCGAGATAGACTAAGGGCCAGTTGTATGTAATGTAGTTAACCAATTGATCAACTGAACCAGGGTCACATGTTGACCATAGTCAAATCAATCAATCGTTGTACGAAAGATGTTCGTGTTGTGATCAGTTAAACCACAGTCACATTAATATTTTTGTGTTGGTTATCCGAATCTCTAATAACATTCGAGTATTTTATCAATATTGATTGATTTCTCTAGGTGCTAAGAATAAAGACGTTATAGAGTGTAAGAAAACGGATGCAGAAAGTTCTCGGCATAAGAAAAATTTGTGGCTTCAGTTGGCTGAAGAATTTAATTCTATAATATCAGTGCAACTACACAACGAACAAGTGACGTGCTGTTAAATTAATATAGTAATTTTAAAAAAAAAAAACAAGAAGAAGTATGCTGACGGAAAATGTTATGCTCAAGGCACTGGCGGTGATCCATATAAAAAAATTAAATTGCAGTGCCTTTTGATATTCTGAATCTATCAAAAAACTCATTTTCCGTCCACTTTTCAGAATGATTTTCTCTTGTTCGAAATATGCGAGCATTTTTCCTTAAACCTAAAACCCAGTATAAAACCTCAATGAGGTATAAAAGTCGTATACAAATAAGTGAATAAACCTTCTTCTTCTCTTATCATTTCTAGAAAATCCTCATCATCCGTTAACTCTTCAAAATAATCCACGTTTTCCATTGTGAACAATGTAAAGTTCTAAAATTATAGGTTATAACAGCTTGTTCAATTGAAACCCATCTTTGGTCCAGGGAAAATTTATTGACAAGTACAGTTACAAATAACTACCACTACAATTGAGGCACATATCCCACTGTTTCACCAACCGATGTATACCCTGCTTATAGAATTCTTGTGGCTGCTGCTGCTGGAAGAATTCTTTCACAGCGTTTTGTACTTCTGCGTCCGACTTAAAACGGTTACCTTTTAACGCCTTTTTTAGTGGCCCAAAGATGTGAAAATCGCAAGGCGATAAATCGGGACTATAGGGTGGATGCTCTAATATACTCCATTTCTTCCGTTGCAGATTTTCTTTCACTACGTTGGCAACATGAGGCCGAGCATTATCGTGAAGCAGAATAACACCACGTGAAAGCTTCCCTGGACGTTTTTTTCTTATTGCTTGATGGAGCTTGTTCAAAGTTTCATTATACAGGTTTGCGTTGATATACACTCTAGGTTCTGTGAACTCAATCAGCAAGGGTCTTTCATGGTCGAAAAAAAATGTCAACATCACCTTGCCTGCAGAAGGTTGAACTTTAAACTTCTTTGGTGGCGGAGAATTTGCTTGTTTCCATTGCATCGATGACAGCTTACTGGATGGTTCAAAATAATGACACCAAGATCCATCGCCAGCAACTATTGACGAGAGAAAGTCATTGCCATTTTGACTGTATTCCGTGAGGTGTTGCAAAGACAAGCCCATTCGCAAGCTTTTTTGGTCCTCAGACAAAAGACGAGGAACCCATTGCGCACAAACTTTGCTGTAACCTAGTTTGTGTACGATACTATGGACAGATCCTATACTCACACCAACATTTTCTGAAATTGCTCTGATTGAAATTCGACGATTTTCTCTAATCAGGCCTTCCACACATGCCACATTCCTGTCTGTTGATGCAGTAATCAATGCACCTGGTCGTGGCTTATCATTCGTCCTCTCTTTCTTCTCCATTCTTAAATTTTCGACACCATTCCTTCACAGTTGGATATGCAAAACATGCGTTTCCATACACTGCTTGCATTCGCGTATAAATTTGCAACGGTTGCACACCTTCAGCACACAAAAATTGAATGACCGCACGCTTATCACATTTGGACGGATTGTTAACAACAAACGCCATTTCAAAGTCACAATACTCAAAATCGCTGTCAAATATAAACGAAATAAACAGATCAGTGTGACGTTTGCATACACTACTAATGTTGGAAAACGTCAGTTGAATGATTACAATTGTTTCCAAGGCTAACCTGACCAAAGATGGGTTTCAGTTGAACAAGCCTCGTATAACAGTCAATTATAAGATATATCACATCAGAATTTGATGGTTATTCCATGAACTTTAGTTAAACCACAATTTTTGGTGGTTAAGTAAATTGCATAGTTAACTCATGAGTTAACCAAAATAATTCTTGACTACGTTTCGTACCACACTCTAATAGCTGTGATCGTGGGTTAACCATAGACATTAGGTTAACTATGCTTCATACAACTAGCCCTAAAAAGTGTTGTAAGAGGCGTTTCAGAGATCGAAATATTCTTTATGCTTGGTATAGTTTACGGGCTATTCCGTTATAGTTCTGGAGAAACGCATTTTAAAAATGTAAATTCCGAAGTTCAAACTATATTTTACTTAATAGAACATTATCTTTTTTCTTTTCAAAAGTCCGGGTTATTTTAAAATACAAACTATATTTCACTCTTCAAATATTTTGGAGTGTAAACTTGGAGGTTAATAATTCTTGCAGAAAAAATTCAATGAATTTCCAACAATAGAATAAAAAGAGTTGATGCGGATTTGATCGTGATCGCACTGCTGACAACCAGAAAATTCAGCATTTAAAAACATTGAAACTTTTACACTAGCTAGATATACTATTAGCGATAAGATAGAAGTGAGTTTTGAAAGCCTTCGTGTTCCTTATCGCCTGGGCTATTATTTCAATATATATATTTAAGTGAAATGCGTTATATTTTACTCCATAGAATAATTGGATATATTTGGCAATGAAGGAGATAGGAAAAAATTAATGATACGACAATTTCAACAAATTTCTTTAATAGGGCAGGCAAAAGGATACCAATCCACACTAACTAAGGAAATTTGAATTCCAGTCAGAAGCCATAGCAAAAATATAGTAAACATATTCAGCTCATATAAAAGTTAATTTAGTTTCAAATTCTCCCATTGTCTTGCAGCTATAGATTTTCAGTTTTTCTTGAATTATCTTCAAATTATTCGTTTTGCTACACAGTTTATATCGACCCTGTATGTGAAAATAGAATTATTTGTACCGAAATGTATACAGTAGAAGAATTTGCTTTGTTCATCGTTTAAGTGTATATATTTTTTGCAATTCGAAAATTTTTCATTCTGGTGAATCTGAGTCGGGAGCATTCTACCGTTCCAAATAACTAAAATTCTGAACAGATTTCTGAACTTTGTTGACAATATTGGTCGTTTTTTGTCTGCCATCTCCCGGAGGTATACACTACTAAACAGTCAATGCTTCTTTCTCCTAAAGAGTTAGTCCACTTTTTGTTGACATCGTTTAGTATGTTGGCATTGTTTCTTTATTTCTACAAATTAGGCCAGTAATCAGACACATCTTTATCTCAAATTAGAGTAATTAGTGGAATTATGTCACAGTTTTCCAACTAAAATCATTAATATTTCAATTTTTTCTTTCTTACAAATGGATTTCGATGAAATCTATACTTTTATATGAGAGCTTTACTTATTTCTTCCAATATTACATTGGGGCTGATTCCGCAAAAGGGTTCAGGTCCCCAGAAAGGTATTTCAGTCCCCCTCTTTGCTAGTTCATCTGCTATTTCATTTCCTTCTATTCCAGTGTGTCCTGGAATCCATAGTAAGGTGACTATGTTGTTCTCGCCTAGTTCATTGAGTTTGTCTAGGCATTCCCACACCATTTTGGAACTGATTACACAAGAGCTCAGTGCCTTAATTAAAAAATTAGCTCATCCAGTCCTTCACAGAAGCATAGTATGGGTGCTGAGCTGGCTATTTGATGATCTTTGGCGCTTTGTTACACCATTCTTGAGACAATTTTTTCATCAAAGTACATCAATCGTCTTAGCTATACCAAAGGAATGTTCTGAACCAATAGGAGCAGATCATGCTGCTTCTCAGTGAGTCTGCCTCGTCATCGCTCTTATGACCTTGTATCCGGACTGAGAACAGACTGTCTTGTGGGATTTTCGAACAATCTTCGGTTTTTGAGTTATCTTTGTAGCAGGCCATCTTTGAACGGCCTTACTCATTGGTAGTGTCAAAGAATGTAGTATGAATAAACACTATATAATTGCGAAGCTCTGTACTTCACACTAACAATTGATTAATTATTCCAAAAGTCTTTTTTCTCTTGAGTCTTCCCGTCGTTGATTTTGTCGGTAGGTAAACTAGATGATCTTAACACTCACGTGATTAGAGATCAATGACCTGATTCGTTCGAAATGATCAGGAAGGTAAAAGACAGGATTTCAATAAAACCAAAAATGAAGGAAGGTCAAAAGAACCAAGAAAATTTGCTATAGTGAAAGACGCAAAGGCGATGGAAGTGAAGAAGTTGAAAGGTGCACATGATGTTAGGAAAAAATGGAACAAGATAAAAAGATCATCTAGTGCTACGACATAATAAAAAGAGAAAGTAGGAGGGTTTCGCATTAGCCAACAATTTCTTAAAAATGTTGAGGTTAGATTTTTTTCGGAAAAGCAGTTAACCTATAAAAATAGTCGTCAAAAATCAGATAAGTCGGTCGAACTGGCCTATTAAATAAGTTTGCATTGTTTTTTTTTAACTTCTACAGTTCTCAGAGGTTTGTCTGACAAAAAATATATTAATGTACCATTCATTTGAACACAATTGCGAGCTGTGTGGTACTAAATAACACTTTTTATTGGGTCATTATTGTTTCACAACTTTATACACAACCATATTATTCTTCACTTTTACTCTCCCACTTTGTTTATTTCTGTTTGTTCGTCTTCGACATCATTAATATATCATTCAGCTTTATACTAGAATGTGGAAGTCGAGATTATTTATAAATTGCTCGATTGATTTATACAAAACTTAAGAGGAATAATAATAGACAAGTTTATAGGCAAAGTATAAAATTATAATGAATAAAATCGATTTAACCACATTATATATTAATGCTGAAATGCTGTTTAATCAATTATCGACCTCTTTTGAAGAAAATACAGTTGCCACTCTTTTAATTCGATCCTATCAACCCTAATTTGAGTCGTCTGCTTTCAGTTTGTACCATGACTTTTGTTTTGCAGCACAAGCCACTCAAATACGAGCCCGAGACTTAAAAACAGGTACAATTGATAATGTTCCCGTTTTCCATAACTACTAAACCAAATTTAGCGTATTGAAAAGAAAGAAGAAAAATTTACAATGATAGTTTGTCAAATTCAAAAACACACCAGCAGCTACAATAGCATTCCAAATCCTTGATTTAACTCGACGAACACAACTGACAAGTTAAATGGGAACACATCGAAAAATGTAACCTTTCAAGTCAAATTTTTTGAAAAAACGCCAGTGTTTGTTAAAATTTTCTTTTATATTTTCCTATTTTTCGGTTTATTCGTTAGGTAGGCGAAAAATAGATGTGTGTCACACATGCAGGAAACACTTTAACAGCCCTTAACTTTCAGCTGCCTTCGCTACTCTCGCATCTCATAGTGTTCGGCTGCTAAAGCTCATTTTCTGCCCTTGTGACTCACTGGTAGAGGAACTAACTTAAGGTTGACCAGATTTGCTTTCTTTTCTTGGAGGTATTGCAGATCCAGTATTTATGTTAATTCTCTAAACCTCGAATTTCGGAGAAGAGAATTTTTGAGCATATGCTGAAATTTGTAGCTTTGATAATTTATTTATTCGTTTTTTAATTTAAAATTTTATTATTATATTAAAGTACTATAATATCGATATTACAAATTATAAATATCCACACCCATGGTCGTCTTTTTTTTGGTTCAATTTGCTGTAGATCGGATATTAGTGTAAGGCCGAAAGTCTATCATCCGTGTTCGCACTTGTGTTGCTTCTGCTCACTGAAAATGAACTTTTTATTGAAAGTAGATAGTAGAGTTGGGCGCGAATTAAATGTCATACACTTGACTTTGGAAATCTCTACATATCAAGTAAAAAAACGTTTTGTACATTTTGAATTCTCCTTTTTTCACTCTTTTCAGTAGAGATTATTTTAAAATAAAAACTTTAGTTGAAATGAAGAATTTTATCGAAAATTCCAGTGGCGTGTACCTCAATAAGAAATTGTACTTTTAACTAGTAGCTTATATATTTATTATTAGCAACAATTGAGAAGCAATAGAATTTTCAAGCCTAATATTTATAAAGGTAAATGTATATATTGTAAATAATAGTTACTGAGTGTGTCTTGTAAATATGTTTATTATGGTAGAACGTGATTTTAAATAATTGCATTTTAAGTAGATTTTTCCATTTTTTTAAATTGTAGGACACAAACTAAAAAAAATACTATCACTTGTTTATATTTTACATTCAGAGGGTTAATTTTAGATTTCTTTCGGTTTGGAAAACTGTTTTTTATCCAGAAAGGCGTAGGGAATAAATTTTATATGAAGTACTCACTAATATTATTTTTAGTTTTTTTGGTATAAAGTCCTGGGACACCTTGTATATAGGTTAGTTTGTGTCCTTTTCAATAAAAAATAGGAAACATTTCAATTGTTATTTAAAAACTCATTGGCGTTCATATGGTAATATTATTCGAATATAATTGGTCGCAAATAATCAAATTGTTTCTAGTCTTGGCCTCACCTATTCCACATTAGTACAATAATAAAATTATAAATTGAGTGAAATACAATTTTTTAAAATTATATTCGACAAATATCACTATGTACGACATGATCGTAGAATAATTATTATAAAGATGTAAAATAAACATTAAAATAAAGAGTCTATAGTCTATAAATTATATTTGTGTTTTAATTGAAATTATCCATGGAAAATGTCACAACAGTCAAGAATGAAAGAACGTGTTTGCATAATAAAGTAGAACTGGGTTTGAGAGATTGGGGAGCATTTTATCCAAGAATTATATAATTTGGAAGTTATCTGGAAGTTATCTGGAAGTTATCTGGAAGTTATCTGGAAGTTATCTAGAAGTTATCTACTTTATTCACAGTTTCTTGCAAAGAAAATCTCAAATTTCAAAGTATCGATATCACGCTTCACTAAAATGACATTTTCTTGGCAGGAAACTGTTAATAAAGTAGATAAACTCTACAAAACCGTCAGCTTTTTTGTTAAATGAAATTTTATTTTCTGGTTAGAATTCGTGTCACTGTTATCGCATATTTAACGTTTTCTTTACTAAGATTGATCTATTTGTGCGATATCAATGATTTCTCCGATCCAGAATTATGCTTCCAGAGCTTCTGGACGGATATCTACCGTTTACTGATGAGGCGCAAATACGCCGAAACTGGTCTATAAGTAATATTGTCCTGCAACTGAAATGGTTGGTTATATCTTGCAGATATAACAACCAGTGCCGGATTAAGGGGGGGGGCTTTGTGGCTTAAGCCTTGGGCCACGTGGAATGAGGGGCCCCAAAGTACTGTACTTTTCATCCTTATTTTTCAACCTTATTTTTCCAATTATTGCAAGGGTGAAAGGCCTTTC
The DNA here is from genome assembly GCA_910591685.1 of Galerucella tenella. Classification (NCBI taxonomy): domain Eukaryota; kingdom Metazoa; phylum Arthropoda; class Insecta; order Coleoptera; family Chrysomelidae; genus Galerucella; species Galerucella tenella. Next base: position 13,285 of record CAJUYH010000842.1, read on the forward strand.
AGTACCCCGAGTTACATTAAAAACAAAAGATATCGCTCTGCAATGGGGGATAATAGATTATCATTACTCTCGGTACTGTCGATCGGAAATGAACTAATGAGCTCAATAGATTTTTCAGATTTTATTGAAGAATTTGCTGTGTCAAAATCTCGTAAAAAACCAATTTTTGAATGAATTTAATGACCACTCTTTTCAAATAATTAATATTTTTGATTAATATATATATATACTATTATTTGTTCTGTAAATAAATAGAAAATTACATTTTTACATGTTTGTTGATCGTTTTGGTAAAATTATGAGTGGCTTTTGATTTTAGGGGCCCCATTTGTTAAAATAATCCCGGACTGATAACAACCTCGTTTAACTTTGAAGTGTAATTCAATGTCCTCCGTGGCATATAGCCAGGGAAGTAGCTGTTACTTCTTAGTGAACGGTCTTTGTTCTTCGATTTTCAAACACTCTGTGAGGCGTTATAATAGTATTGAACCATTACCTTTGACATCTAAGGAATTTAAAACTTCCTTGCTTAGAAGTGAACACTTCCTTTAACGTCCTTACTAACAATTAAAAAAATAATGTTCCACCACTCTACAGAGAATTAATCCTTTAATTCAACAATTAAATACTTCTACACCTTTTTTATAATACAAACCTTCCAATTTTTATTTTAAAATATAATTTAATTTTTTTCAACCATTGCAAAAATACTATGGTCACCAGCACTGGTTAGTACACAAATAAAGCGAGATAGCACCACCGTTAATTTATCTCCACCCTACTCGACCCTGACGATAAGGAATTGGGAGGAGAAAGGGTCAAAGTTTCCCCTAAACCCCCAAGAGAGGCGAGAATGGCGGCCAGGACTTAGCTAATCAGGATAACAAGCCCAGAAATACACTTTATGATTTAATAACTTTGATAATGGGCGTGGAGTGTTGCCTACGAGTGTTTTTGGGCTGGTTTCTTTGACACAAATTAAATATTTATTGAGTGGTGGTGGTTGGCGGTGTATGTTTATTTTTCAGTGTCGGACTTATATTATGAAAAATTCAAAAAGTATAAAATTTTTGTTTTTTATTTTTTTCGTTTTTCCATCAAGATCATAAAACCAAAATTTAACTGAAGAAACATTTTTTAAATCGATTCAGTTTTTTAATTTACTGTTTAAAGCAGTATAAAAGTAGCAAAAAACATTTTCAATATCATAATCTGTAAGTTTTTTGGTTTATTTTCACAAGACAATATTTTTTTCAACCAGATTAGACAAAAGTTTTAATTGAAAAATATTATTCATAATCCAATAATACATTATATATAATATAAGAAGAAAAACTTATTTTTGTCAAATGAAAAGTTTACTCTGAGAGTTCTTCCATACCTCAAATGTGGTTAGAATCCAAATAAAGGGTTCAATGAAACTCAAAGTCAAACCACAACTTCTCTACATCCCCTTTTCATGATGAAAAAAAAAGAAAAGAAAAAAAAATTCATGCCAAATAGAACTCCGCCCCTTTAATTAATTTTTAAGAGATGAATTTCATTAAATTAAACATACTCTCTACTTCAATTTGAAAGTTTTCATTATTTTATAGGCTTTAATATGTTTAAGGTTTTCTCATGAGAAAACATACATAGTCCTTAACTTTCTCCTTTTTTCTTACTCTTAAGATTGTTTGAGGTTTTTTCATTCCACAATTTATTAAATATTTTCACTTTGTTAAAAAGTATTACTTGATGGACTAATGACAGTGATGATCTTACCCTTCCAATTGTGAAATTTCATACAGCCTGATAATAGTAATTGTTACCGAAACTAGTTGCAAGTTTTGAGTCCCAACGGACATTAAATATATTGTGGTTTGACTTTGAGTTTCATTGAACCCTTTAAATGAAAAGTTTGTAAAATCATGTTTTGATAAAATAATTTTTTCACATCAAATAGTAGCATAATATTTGCGAAAAAAAAACACATTTTCAACTGAACAATTCTTATAAATACCAAAAAAAAATTTATATTCAACTGAACTTCAAGGAACCAATAGGTACTTTGTAGAAAAAAATCAACAATAGGTACGATAACCTGAAGAGTGTTCATTTTAGAAATCGTCAAATTAAAATAATGGAGAACATACAGAAATGAAATGGTGTACCAAAAAATGACGCGTAACTCCTAAAATTCAACAATTAGAACGTTGAAATGACCGATAGATTTAGAGCGCTTTCAGACGAGACACTTTGTAGCCTGCCACTGGTGTCTGAAAAGAATCTGTCGCCTAAAAATACATTAATATAAATGAACGCATTCACACGAGACACAGATAAGGTATACGTGTCCGGCCACTGAATCGAAGTGTCTCTGCCCACTAGTGTTCAGACACTGTGTCTGTGTACGGGCAACTCGTAATACATGAACTTCACTTAGTACGTTCAAACTGGACACGCGTTTCCAAGTGTTTCCAAATGACCAATAAATATCTAAAAAAATATTTTTGTTGAATTGAATCAAATACACGTGTACGACTAGTGTCTCGTGTGAAAGTTTTTTTTTACGGGAAAGTGTCTCGTCTGAAAGAGCTCTAACGTATTTTTAGCAGCGCGATTCTTTTCAGACACTAGTGGCCGGCCACAAAGTGTCTCGTCTGAAAGCGCTCTCGTGGTTCTGGCGCATTCTGAGAAGTAACGGAAAAAATGATAAATCGCGAAATATTTCCATACAAAAATTTACAGCAATACAATTTTTCGACATGAAATATGCTGAAAATTCGTCAAATAGTGTTCGCTGGGACGATACACGTGATATTGTCCCTTTTAATCACAAACCAAACTGGCTGGTTACATCGTGAAGATATCCCAACCCCGTTTGAACTTTGAACTGTAATTTATTGTCTGTTGGGCATATAGCACGAGAAGTAGATGTTAGTTCATAGAGAACGGTCTATTATTTCTAAATTAATACAAATTTGTAAGGGGTTATAGTAGTTTGATACTATTATCTTGACATCTGTTTGAAGTACGTTAACAACTGAAAAAAGTTATATACACAAAACGTTTGTATTTTGTCTAGTTTGTACCGACCAGAAATACTGTACATCTAGCTGTTGTAATGTATGTATATTTGTTACAAACTAAGTTCGTCCACTGTAGGTACGTAACACATATAACCACTTAATTTTTTTTCTGATCAATTATTTTAAAGTGTACATAAATGTACAATTTAAAATGTATATCTTATATTTGTGTATTGTTACTTTAATTAGTGTTTAACAAAAATGGCAATTGTAACGGGCTAATTGCTAATATATTTATCTAAGTAAATAATCAAAAAAATATGACAAAAAAATCAAAGTCCTGAAAGAAATAAATCCCTTGACAACGAACAATTACATTAAGCGTATAATTCTTATTAATTCTTGCTTTTATACCGCTAGTATTCGCGTCCATATAGCGCGGGGCTATTTGTGCTATTTCCTGCTCAGCTTCCTTAAGGTACGGATTGTTAGTGCACGGTGCGCGGCGCAATACTCACAGTTTGCCAAACGCTGCGTGAAGGCGCTCAAATCACTGTGATAAAATTAAGTTATGTTGGATTGCTAGGGCCGGTTGTACAATTGTAGCTTAGTGATTGCTCAAGTGTGAACTCAGGTTCAGCGTCAGATTGCTGTTGTACAAAGTTGGCTTACAGTTGAGATTCATTTAAACCTTGAGCTTAGTAAAGCCTCCAAGAGGACAGGTTTAATGTAAGCTTAAGCACGGAACATAAATTGTTATCATGTTCAGTGGCTTAAATGTAAATGAATTGTATGGAAACATAACCTGTACTTAATTTAATATTAAATTTAAAGTTTGTCAAAGTTAATTGTGGATATTTTAACCGATGATGAGGATTTTTTGGAACTTATTGGAATCGCACAATACCCGAGAAGACCTCGGGTGTATAGAGAGCGTATGAATCACTTTGAATGTTGGAGAGATCATGAGTTTATTCAAAGATTTCGTCTTTCTAAAGAAACCGTTCGCTTTGTGACAGATTGTGTAACAGAGGAAATTTCTTGTGAAACTAATAGGTAGCAAATATGACATTAGCTAGGTTATTTGACAAACATATTGTGACCAATTTACTTCATACGCATGCGTCAGTTCGAAAGAAGTTCTATCAACACTTGCAAATATAGGTTTAGTAGAGCTGCTACTGAACCATGTTTGCACAACAGGCTTAGGGTTGAGCTAAGCTTATATCTTAAGCCTAGCTCAGTTGAGCTCAATTTCAAGCTTCAAATGTACAACCGGGCCTTAGGACTATACCGAGCTGAGCGCACTCTCGACTCATGCTGCGTCGTCCGTTCACGCCGATACCAAATGTAGTTTGATTTGGACGCAAACGTTCAGCAGAGCAGAATTAACTGTGGGCTTGACTTGTTGAATTGTTTTATTATTTTTGAGTTAATTATGACAAAATTTTCCCATGCGGAAGAAGAAACCTTAATAGATTTGGTCAGGGAACATCCTGCCTTATATAAGGTGAAAAGTAGAAGTTACAAAGATAATATTGTAAAAAATAATATTTGAAAAAAAATTGCAGAAATAATGCAAAAAGAGGGTAAGTAAATGTAATAACATCACATTGGATAATATTTATATAATTTTAAGTATACATACAACGAACTAAATCGCCTGTCGTCAGTCGGAATATCTATCCTAACACTCTAACAAAAGCAGACGTGACACGGGGTGGACAGAATCTGCCGCAAGTTTACGTCATGCGCCGAGCACTGTTCTAATCGTACCTTCAGCATCTGTATACACGTAAACAAAGTACGTTAAAATAAGTTGTCTTAAGTGCGTGGGTACTTACTGATTAGAGATTTTTGGCTTGTCCTAAATTTCTCACGTAACCGTATACGTAACGAACTGCGCATGTGTAGACACGTTACGTCTCAGCCGATCCGATGCGTTGCACGTATTGTTACGTACCCTACTCCGTATACTTACACGTATTCGTATCCCAACCAAACTCAGTATTCCGTGCTGTTAGTGCTATATAACATGATCTTCCTCGTCTAGCAGCAATGGACTATTCAATATCGCTCCCATTTTACGTTTTACAAAAAGATAAAATAGAAAAACTTTGAGGTTATACAATTGAATACAGAACGAAACGATACGTTTTCTGCTAAAAAGGCTTTCTTGACAATTTCTTTACGTCAACGTAATTCCAATACGGATACGGATACGTGTAAAAACTTATGACCAGCTAAAAGTGTCTATTATCATAATAGTAGGTACGTAGACTCCGTTTCACGTAAGAAGAGGCCACTTGAAGTTGCAGTTGTATGCGCGAATCTGTTGTGAAAACCAGTACCATATTGTAAAATTGACATTGGACTTTAAATCAGTTGCGTTACGTTTTAACATTCTGTAGATTAACACAAAGTAACGATATGAAAAATGTATTTATCGTATGTATAGTTTTAAATAAAACATATTTGGGATATATTAGAAGCTTTTCGGAATAGTTCAACACACAATACACACTAGTATAGACAAATAAATTGTCATTGTTAAAATATTTACTTTCAATTAACGATTGGCGATGTTTGTTTGTTACGCCAATGACATGAAACTGTCGTTACGAGACGACATAGATAAAGGAGACCAATTTTGACTTCTGCGCAAGACAGTTGGCAAACTTCACGTGGCTTTTTCTTATGTGAAACGGAGTCTACAATCAATATTTTATACCGTACGAAATTATCTCATACATCAATTTCGTTTACTATGGGACAAGGATGTAACGACTTAAAAGTGTATTAAATGTACGTACACTGGACATATTTTAATGTTTGGGAAAGGCATTCCTGGAAAATTTTACTGCACGTCAAAAATTCACAAACCAGCTAGACCAAAGGTACCTAGTATCATATCAATAAAAATACCGATTGAACCACTTTGGTAAATTCTCTATAGTGAAAGACAAATAATTAATCCACATATACATACTTGCGGACTGCAAAGCTCTTCAGAACTCTAGGACACGTATGAACATTTGGAACTCCATCAGTGGGTTTTCCAATATCCCATACATAATTATACTATGATGTAATGGATGACATCTTGATATCAGTTACATGGGTTGTCCTCGAAATTTTCATTTTTCAGTAAAATATTTAAATTACACAATTTTGTATCTCCCATGAAATAAATTGAATAATAAACATTCATACTTCATTATCTGAAATGGTATTTCAATCATTTCAAGTTACTTAGACCTAAAATAAACAAATGCAAATGAAAAACTAAGTATTAAATATATCAGATCTTATTTTCCACCAAAAATATATAAAAACGCAAAAATTGTCGTGACAAACAGATTTTTTATGCCTACTTAATATACAAATGACATAATTGATAACATGAAAAGAAACACAAAATATAATATCGTTCCATTTTAGATAAGTATCTTTGCCATTCTAATAAAGAATTATTCTTGATAACGTCAGCTGGATTGAAGAAAATAATGATATTAAAAAATGTTGTAGTTTAATGCCTGGTGAAAAAAAAGCAAAAAATCATAAAACATTCTCAACATGTAAACTCCTAATCCACTTCCCAGTATGTTAAATGAACGAACATTTGACCTGAAGTTGGCTTTCCACCATGTTTAAATGATATTCAAATTTTATATCAATATATTGAAGACAGCTTTTCTATTATTTAACCTCCATTTACACAAATTAAACTTGATGTTTCATGTCATTTAGGTATCCATCCCACTTCTTTTTGTCTTGTTCATTATAAAAAATATATTTCTTATTCCACTGCTCCTTGCTTTTATTGCGGAAATATTTTCTGACACTCCTTCCTTCTAAATCGATTGTCTTTTTAGTCCAGGAGCCACCAATCCTGAAGGTTCTGTGCCGAATAATATTTGCTTGGTAGGCGTGATTTTAATTGGTCGAAAAGATTTTAAATACATTACCCATATGTTATTAAATTTCCATAATTTTTTTCCGTCGTCACGGATTTTGATTGAAATCATACATATACTTTTGTGCGAAATTATTATATTCATTAAGAGAAATTCCGCGATATTTCAAAATTTTCGTTGGGACTCAGTGAACTCCCAGATTCTTTCGGCAGCCTGTAAGCACGCATTCCAAGATATTCTTGAATTTGACATTATTTGTTGTATGGGAGCTCCCTTAAATATTTATTTTGCGCAACAACAGAAATACATCATCTGTGAACATTTCATCAGTCTAGCTATTACAGTTCATGAGATTCAGCATGGTGACAGACGGACGGAAGCACAGCGCATTCTTAATATAAGAATCCGTTTTTTACCCTCTGGGTACGGAACCATAAAAATAGCAATCCTCCTCGCCATCTTAACTCAAACAACGATTATATAAGTACATGACGTCACCCTTTTGTAAACATCATTTGAGACGCTTGAAATTAAGAAAAAAAGGTTTCCGTAATAATGGATAAATGTTACCCCCTATCACACTATTCAAATAGGTATGCGGCTAAAGATCATTGGTCGGCCAGATACTTACGCATTTGGTTTGTGTGGCTCTGTGTTGTATGGCAGGGTCGCCAAGTGTTGTTTGTTAGGATCACCATGAACTGGTGGAAGTCCGGTTCCTTTGGGGGCGGCTCAAATAGTCGTATAAAAACTAGGTACATGATTCACTGGGATGATGTTTATTATATAACTTAACCAATTACACTATTCCTGAAAAGGGCTGTACTCAAGTCAATCATATAATATAATATATATAAATAAAATATAATATAGATGATTTAATGTGAATCTATTAATGTGAACCTATTGATGTGAATGCTCACTTCATCAGTGTATATACATCTGCCCTAGGTCAACTATCTTTTTACGTGACCTCTTACTGTAAAACAATAAATAATTGCATTGTTTTTGAAATAGAAATAATAACATTGAATTATTTTAAAATAAACAATTTCAATGAATTTGATTCTTGGTGTTTTATCACATCACTAGCAGCTTTTTTATCATTCTGACAATGGAAATACCTTACAGCATATATTATAGGGAATACCTTACAGCATATATTATAAATAAATAGTTGATGAACGGAAATATTCTAACTCTAAGAGTTCATCAAGACCTCGAATGTGGTTAGAATCCAAATAAACTAGTTGCAAGCTTTGAGTCCTACTGAACATTAAATTTGTGGTTTGACTTTGAGTTTCATTGAACCCTTTATCTGGAAATATTTCAGTTAATTAGAAGAATTTTGGAAGCTCTACAGCACTGCAGCGCTTATGTACTTGCCGCCACTAAATATTAAACACTAGTCCTGCTAAATTACAGCATTTTCCTACGATCACATAGGAAAGTGACATATATCGCACTGTCTAGTTCTATGGAAAGTGGCCTTTATTCATACGCGTACGGAAAAAAAACTTATCCGTACGTGTACGGATAAAAAAGCTGTCAAATGAATTTTTATTAAGACTTAAAATTATCACGAGAACGTAGGAAAAATACTGTACATTACTCGTGCGGAAGTGATTTTTCACACTCGGATCATGCCTCGTGTTACAATATTTCCCACTCGTGTGAAAAATGTCACTTTCCGCACACGTTATGTACCTAATATACTATTTTATCCAGTGTCTTTGAGTTTGGAAAGAGTTTTCTCTAATACTGTCATTAAATCATCATTTTTAATAAGTTGTAGATCATTTTTTAAGGTTTTTATTCGTCGGTGTATGTGACCGCAATAAATGGTGTATATAATTATATATGTTTCGGCAATACAACTTAGTTAAAAAATTTATGATGTTATTTATTCATATAATGTTCAATAATGAACGATATTACAATTTTTTTGGCTAGATTGAGCTATTAATTATAAATTGGATGTGAGAAAAAGTATTTTAAACAGTATAATTTTGATTCAAGTATTATTGATTGCTGTAATTGGGGACTTACCAATTAAGTCACGTCACCTGGTAGTAAGAAATCACACTAGTATATAATACAATAAAATAACATTTTACGCCATCTTTCCTAGGCAACGCCTACCTGTCAGTTTTCAATAATCTTTGGAAAAATGTACACCACGTAAGCTGCACGTGCGTATTATACACTACATTTTTTCTACGGCTTTTAAAAAAATATATACACCAATCTACACCAAAAAGTGCTGGGAAAATAATACTTTGCTTTAATGCATAATATAACTAGCTTTCATAAATTTGCCGGTAGTAAACCCAATAATATTGAAATTGAATAAACCACAAATAAATCTTTACCAAATATTTCTACCGAATTCAATAAAGTTTAATAACCGTTTCACAATTGGTCGAACAATAATACCAACATTACTTAATATTGATTTATAGAGAGCGAGGCGCTGTTTCCTAATAATCTCAAATGAGCGAATGGGCAAGGATTCCCACCAATAGCCGTTATTATATTCCGAGTGTAATTGATTTATGAACGTCGTTCAAATTGTTTTTGATATCAGTTACTCTGTTTCTTTAGTACTATAATTTGAAGTTATGTGCGAGATTAATAGGTTAAAAATGAGAGTTATGAGGCTCGTGCACGTATATTGATCAAATACTTTGTTTTTCCATTAATTAATTACGAATCAAAATCGACTAAAGGCAGTTTCGTATCGAAAGGGTGTAACTGAAGGGCGTTATCGGTTTTAATATGGAAAAATGTTATATATATATATATATATATATATACAATAATTTAATTTTTTTTTCAAGTAATTAAAATTAATCACTCTTTGCCAATTAATTTTTATCCGCTATAGCACCTACGAGGTGAAAAAATATTTCTATCCCTATTTTTTGAGTGTATGAAGTACTGCAATCGCCAAATGTGATGGCGAGCGGTCGCGCAGGTATAGACTCTCCCAACTAAATTACTATTAGGTTACGATAAACCTCTTGTCGGTCAGTGTCGTAGGAAAATTATTCAGACAATGTCAAACCCCAACAGAATTGTAAGACAACTAATGATACGCCTCTGTACAGAGCATTTATATGTCTTGCAAGAGCTGTAGTGGGAGGTAACATTGAGAAGTAATTTGTGCGCATGGGGGCGGGCTCGCCATCACGTTTGGAGCTTGCTATAGTAGTTTTTGACCTCTCGAGAACAATACATATTTGGGTTCTACGGGAAGAAAAGTAATAGGCATGAATGTAGCAAGCATTTGGATAGATAAACAAAAAATACAACTAATTATTTCTAAATACAACTGAGTCATTCCATGTCAAATTGTCCATTGGCTTACAGCTTCTTTCATCATAAAACGAAGTGGAAATACGGAAAGATTTGTGTTGATAAATAATCTAGTATTTGCCTATTTCCCCAGTTTTCCAACTTAATTTTTGCCCATTTCTCATCTCTTTAGCCTCTTTCCAGTATTTGTTCCTCTTATTTACGCATTCTACCTCTTCTCTACCTCATAATTCAATTTTTGGAACTTTAGTTCTTTACGTCAGGTTATATGTTTGAGCGACCAGGGGTCGCGACGCAAAAGATCTGACCGTTACGCGTTACGTTATGCTACGTTATGTTACGTTGCTTCGTTATGTGCCTTGCTTGCGTGCTTGTGCTCTCTCCTTAGTTTCTCTCTCGTTTACGAAGCAGCGATTCATATGCTCCGGCCGGGATTCGAACCCAGGCCGCCCGCGTGCAATGCGAGCATTCTACCACTGAACCACCGATGCTATATTTAAATTCTATGCAAAGCTGGTATTCACAGTGCCGGTGATCTACTTGAATTTGTTCGGATAAATTTTTACTATTATTTCCATTATTTTTTTGAACGATTAAGGGGTCTAGCACATTTACTTTTCGAAATACAGGGTGTTGAAATTTTGAAAACTTGAATGCTTCAATTCGATAACTTTAAAATGGATGCATAAATTGATTTGACATTTGGCAGGTTGTTCTTAAATGTAATCCAATTATTACATGTTGAATCTTCTTTTTTATACCAATTATTTAAAAAGATGATGTACTTTTTTTTCATTGTTTTTTAAATACACCGTCTAGTTGACTGCTATTTTATTTACCGACTTAATGGCAGGTAGGTGTATATAGTTTGTAAAGCTTGTATAATAACAGTGCGTGGGTGAGAGAGAATTGTTGATAAATTTCTATAAAAGACAGGTTTCTACATGGTTTCCACAATCTAAGATCTAAATGACTTTGTTATACAAATACAACAGCTCGTAACTTAAGCGGACGAAAAGATTATGGTAGCTTTTTTCTGCTTACTGTATTTCCAATAAATCAAGGAAAATCCTTGTATAATAGAATTTATTATTATCTTTTATCATTGTTAGCTTCTCTTCAATACAATAACTTGTCTTAAATAAATATCCGATCTAGGTTAATGTTACAATAGAATAAAATAAGTAAAAATGGAGCATCAAGACGTGCTAGATACTATTGGCATGAGCAGCTACGAGGGTTGCATATAGCAACATAGTGGGCGACTGTCGGAAAATATCAAATGTAAAAATTAACTGTCATATTTAGTTTACTTAACGCCAAAGATTCAGACCGCTTCTTCTAAACACAAAACAGTAGCTGTACCTTAACATTTATGAGTCAGTCGAAAAAAGAAATGGAGCCGAGATAATTCAATAATTTCCGTCTCAACTAGAATGCCAAGATGAATCAAAGCCGACGAAAGTGATCCGTTCTCGAAATGTTTCTCAAAAGACATTGGTGACATTTTTGTCAAAAGCGGATCATTTAGCAACAATTCCTCAGCAAGACCAAAGAGTTGTTACTGCTGATTGGTCACTGCTGAGTTCCGGAAGACAATGTAAGTTCCCATACAGCTTGAGAGAGTTTATTGAGAAAGAAAACATCAAATTGTTGGATCATCCTCCATAAAGCCCCAACCTAAGGGTGAAATTCATAGTCGGCACTTGAGAGTCACTCATACCCAAACTCAACTTATTTTGAGTTTAGCTTGAGGCAACTTTTCATATCCACAGTCATCACTCAAGTAATACCTCAATTTGAGTGAAGAAAGTTTGGCATCAATGTTATTATTAGGAACTTTTGGTTGCGTTTGGTTAACAATTGTGATTTTTGAACGTCCTGTAAAGTTCATCTGACATGTGTTGCATTGCATTCATATTTGAATTTGTGTTCAGTTCGTGTATTAGCCCTCTGCAAGTATTTTATTCTCAGTTAAGTTCTTTACTGTTCATATATACTTCTTATTTGCTGCGTAAGTTTATTTTTCAAGCTAGTTATTTCATAGATAATTTTAGATTCTTATTTTCAAATTTTGTAGTAGATATTATTTCATTAAAGGGGTCCGTTGAACTATAGGGAAACACGAATTTTTGACTGATTTTGCGAGAAGTCGATAGTACTCACCTATTTTGAGAATAATCCGTCAAAAAATTTGCGGGTTATACATATTTTGCTGAGAAAAATCCAAAAAAAGATTTTTTTTCGCCACTTGAGCCATAACTTTTGGGCTAGTTATTTTATACAAACCACAGTTTAAATGAATTGCACTGTACGGAAAAGTGATCAACAACATGTTTTCTCGCTAATTATAACAACATTTCAGTTAGTTTCTTCATGATATTGTTTAAATTGCCACTTTTATAAATATATATTTGACAGGCTACAAATTTGTATGAAAACAATTAAATCAAATGACAAATGACATAGAAGCTCTAGCGTAATGTTTGACATGGTTGCCAGCTGTAAACGATTACTTGAGAATCATGATATTTTTAAAATATTAATTAATTATTGCATTCGAATTTCATCTTAGAAAGTATTGGATGAGAGGGATGAATGCATTGTAATGCACATTAATCTATTCAAGAAGAGGAAAAAAATATAATAGTTGGATTCACCCTTCCCCTTCTAGAATAACTTAATGTGGATTACAAATAATTGGAGGCATTTGCCTTGCCCTCAAGATATTCAAAAAGGGGAAGGAAATATAATAATTGGATTCACCCTTCCCCTTCTGGAATAACTTGATGTGGATTACAAAGTATTGGATATTTTTTGAGGGGAAGGCTGAATACAATGATTATAAATTTTTTGTTTCCCCTTCTTCAAATACGCAATATAAGGATATCATCATATATAAAATGTGTTTATAATTTCATTTATGTTCTTGGGTTTGTCTTGCATGAATCTTACTAAAAATATAGTCTGATACAATATTTAATTTCGTATCTTAATAGTCATGTAGCATGATTGTCGAGTAGTCGATTACAGCTGGCAACCACGCTACAAGGTATTGTATGTTTTGTAGGTTGCATATCTCTGTATGCGATTATTATTAAAATTATTTATATCCAAACTGGTTGCCTGTCAAATATATATTTATAAAAGTGGTAATTTAAACAATATTATGAAGAATCTAACTGGATTTTTTTCATAGATAGCGAGAACACATGTTGTTGATCACTTTCATGTACAGAGCAATACATTTAAACTGTTTTTTGTATGAAATATCATGCCAAAAAGTAATGGCTCAAGTGGCGAAAAAAAATCTTTTTTTGGATTTTTCTTTGTAAATTGTGTATAACCCGCAAATTTTTTGACGTATTATTCTCAAAATAGGTGAGTACTATCCATTTTTCGCAAAATCAGTCAAAAATTCGTGTTTCCCTATAGTTCAACGGACCCCATTAAAGTTCATTATTTCTTAGGGAAATAGAAAACAAAATAAAACTTTTTTCGTCTAGCGAAAAACTAGCCTTAAGTGAGCTGGTTCGTAAATATTCTTTTATAGAAAATGAAAAAACTGATTGTGCTAGCTTAGCTGGGAAGGAAAAGGCATGGGTGTCACTGGCACACGAGTTTAATTCAAGCGGAGATTATTGTTTCGTCTAAAAAAGGAATTAATTTAATAATATTGCTTTTTGCTACACCAATGTGATTACTTATCTAGGTAAATGATAACCGTAAGCATTGTCATCATCTATATAGTTTACAAAATCAATAAAATCATCCATCATACTAATTTGCTTGAAAAATTTGAAACCATAACAGACAAATAACAACCAAACAAAATTTTGATATAGTTAAATGACAGTGTAAGGTACAAACGTGTTTTATAGGTTAGAAATCTTCACCCAAGGGAGCTGGAATCTGTAATCAAGTTACACTCAAACTCAACCTCACTATTCACCTGTTAAGTGTCTCTGCATCCAATAGGGATGAGTGAAGTATGAGTGACTCTCAAGTGTCGACTATAAATTTCATCCTAAGTCCTAAAAAAATCCCAGTCCCCAGAAGATGCAAATAACGCCTTCAAAATCTCTTTCTTTTATATACCAAAGGGCTAGTGGAATAACTGCTTCCAGACTTGGTTCTAAAGGATGAAAAAATGCATATCCTTTTCTGATGCCTAATTTTATTTCTAGGTACTCGTACTATGTTGGACAATAAAATAATAAGATGGAGAGAGAAAATAGAAAGTCATAAGAAGATAATGATTACTGTAAGCGCAGTTTACACAAATAATCTTATTCACTTGCATTTATCTACCACGAGAGACTAAAGGACAACCCCACATTGTTATTAGCAGTAGTGGTTTGATTTGGAAGTCTAAAATTTGATGACACATCCCGAGTTTGTGCAAGTCGTTGAATAAAACAGAGAATTGTGCAATTCGAGATGACCAGTCAATTAAACGAAATGCTGGTTACTAGGAGGATACATTAGAGACAATGAACCCCAATTCGCTATAAATAATGGATAGTTGCCGTTACTGTACTACTAAGGGTGTTTGTTAGGGTGCAACGCTTGACGTTAGAGAGGGATGTTGCATAAAGCAATGTTTGTTTATGTATAATTGTTGACGTTTTATAGAATTTTATATTAGGTGGAATACACGTTTCCATTTATCCTCAATTTAAACCTCAACTTATTATTTAATTACTGGATAAAAATTCAAGAATGTAACTTCAGACGACACGTTTTCGTATACGATTGCCTTTAATGAAGTATATTATTATTAGGTATTTAATTAGTTGATTTTTTTCTGTAATTTTTGTGACGATCAACATCGTGAATTATTAATTACGGCTTATATATTCGAATCAGTGACAGCATAAATGTACCTACACGGTCTATAACGATCTCCAGCGAATAATAATTGACATTAATAACATTTAATTATGGAGATTTCCGTTTTTAATATCAATCAAATCGCCATATTTTTATCAGTGCTATACTAATAAGCATGTATCCCATTGTGACAAGGTGTTTTCAAACTACTAAACTGATATTACATGAAGAAATCGAAAATAATAGATTTATTACTATTATAAAGCCTTACAATATTTTTCAAAAATTAGTAGACATTCAAATAGTAAGAAACAACTACTATGCAGCTAGGACATTGATTTACACTTCTAAGTTGAACGATATAATCTACAATTCTGGTTTGGAAAAGACAATATTAGGTACTTTTAGACCGGCTTCGACGTATTTGCTGTTAGAAAGGACAACACGTTGCAAATGATATAGATACAATAACAGGAACATGGAAATACCTAATTTTAAATCACCTAACTTTAGGAAATGGCTGGTGACATCGGCCATTCAAATAAACTGAACCCATCATCCACTGCGTTCGCTGAAATTCTTGTTTCAAACCTTGACACAGAATTTTCGCTTCAATAGTTTGTTTTGTGACCTTAGCTACTAGATAACTCGATTGCGCTTCAAGAAACCTCATTTTTTTATTCTAGTCCTCTCCTTTACACTTTTATAGGTAAGTCTGTTTTGTTGTCAAAACTCCAAAGGCAATAGATAATCAACCCCTTTATTTATTGATGTGATTTCAGTGTCAACTCCAGTCTAGAATTCAGTCTAGTTGTTTCTTCCTAAAAAATCTTTGTAAGGCGATATAAAAGTATTAAATCGCCTATCTTCGATATCTATTGGTAGCACACTTGAATAAATACGACAATTTTACAAGAAACTGAAATTAACTATATGGTATAACATATATTTCTTCTTTTCTAATGCAGCTTTATTAGTGGTATTTTTTATAATCGGAGTGTTTCAGACTGTAATACCTGTCTTGGGAGACATTCACTAAGTCCTAAAAGGTATATTTTGTCTCTATCCTCCCACTCAGCTTCTCCTACGATTCCACAAAATCTACATTCCTCAAGCTTCACTAGTTTGAGCATTTTGAGGCTCCCATTCAGTTGGTAGTGCTCTTACTCTGCCTCATTTGTTCTCACATTTCTGTAGTTTCCCAATCTTTGATTGTCTCAGTCATTCTTTCCAATGGTTAGATCTTTGGTTTTTGTCGGCCTGTCCAATATTTACCAATATTACATTGGGTTCCGATCTGCCTAAGGTTGTCCCAGCCCTCGTCCTCTTTAATTCATCTGATTTTTGATTCGTTCTTCTCTTTCATCAATTTTCAACGCACTTTCCTGTGGAAGGAATTTCCACTTGAAAGATGCTTGGAGTATTCCCCAATCTTTTATATTGCTTCAAAACCTTCGGCATTCCCTTGAATGGGATAGATAGATTTCATTTGCATCTTATTAAGACATAATATGAATGTTCCATATTATTCTCAATAGGTACATGTTAAGCTATTGTAGAATGTACACTTTTTGTTTCATTATGACTCTTGAGGCATCTATGAGCCATAGAGATACTACATTTAGAGGCAAGACGCAAGCTCGGAGCCCGTCAGCCTATAAAAGAGAGATAGAAAGTCAAAGGTTCTGGTTGACTTTCTCTAATGGCGCGCATGCTATAGACACAGACAACGACAGATAAACCTCTGATCCTCTGTCTCTTCCTCTCTTACCGGAGCTAAGACGGAGATTCCCACTTACCATTGTCTGTATCTCTAGTATTTCTATACTATGAGCAAACAAGAAAAGGAAGGAATTGAAGGAAGAATGAAGAAAATCTACAAACTAAAAGAAAAGGGAAAACTAAATAAGAAAAACAAATACCAGAAGAATACGCAGAATTTAAATGCCTTTCAACTGGTGATGATTATTAAAAATATTGAACGATGTAGTTTGATGTTATTTTTTAGCGGTAGCTCCCGCCTCTACCGCGGAACATTTTAAGATTCGTCGACGTGTGTGGTCCCGATTATTGCGTACCAGCTTCTCTACATACCAGCAAATACACATGCATGCAGACACATTCACTCAAAACCGCCGCTGCGTCGGCAGCGGCACTGGCCAGCACCCTGGAAAAAAATTAAGGAACACCGTTTACACTTTTAATCATTTTTCTCATTTATATTTGCATACAGTTACCGACAGTGGCGTAACAAATCTGCTAATTATTCATAAGAATTTTTTGGTCGTAGTTCGGGTCAGTGATGTACCATTTTCTTGGTGTTTTTATTAACATCCTTGAATAGTCTTTCTCAGAGCTCTTTCTTATCATCTATATTCATCATCATCAATCCTTTAAATCTAATAGATTGTGGCTAACGCTAATGCGCTTTTAAATCCATTTATTAGGGTGGGTTACTCCCTTTTCACTCCTTATTGTTACAATTTCTTGTGTGTCGTGCATTCAGTAGTTATTTTCTTCCATTCTGCTCTACTTCTGCATTTTTCTCTCCACTCTTTGATTCCCATCCTTTTTGTATCCTCTTCTAAATGATTCCTCCAACTTTCTCTGGGTCTTCCCCTTCTTCTCGGCCATGGAGGTGCCCATTTTATGGGTTGTGCTTTTATATATTCCACGATTGTCTCATTGCTTAACTTGCTTTCTATTTCTTTCTTAGTTTTGAGTCTCCTTTCCCCAGCTCTTGTTATGTTCGGCCCCAGTATCGTTCTAAGAATCTTTCTTTCCATGATTCTTAAGTCTTCTGCTTCTTTTCTGTTTATTACCGTTGTTTCTAAGCAATACGCGATCACTGGTCTTATTAGTGTTTTATTTTGGTGTTTTTATTGATTGCTTTACTTTTCAGAAGCTTTCTATTTCCGCAGTAAGCTTGGTTTCCATTGAGTATTCTTTCTTGCACCCACTCTCTTCCTTTTTGTCCCATCGTCACTCCTAAGTAGTTGAATGTTGTTACGTTTTCAAATGAATGCCATTGCATTTTTAAGTACCCTTCGGTATTTCCGTTTTTCTTACCTCCCATCATATATTTTGTTTTGTCCACGTTGATTTCCATCCCAAGTTGTTTTGCCTCTTCTTCTATCTTTTCAATTGCTTTTATAAGTTCTGGTCTTGAATTTGCTATTATGGTTAAATCGTTTGCATATGCTATGATTTGAACATGGTCTGTTAGGATGTTTTTGCTACATTATCTATATTATCCATCCATTCTCAAATTTCTGACATTTATGCAAAATTGTTCAGACTTGATGGTCCTGGTTCTCATGAATACCTTCAACGTTTCTTAAGAAATCTAGTTTTATCATACCTCGTCCTTGAATTTCCGAATTATTAGAAAACCTCATGTTACTACAGATTATAAATCAAGTAGAAAAGCTGACAGGACGCATTATCGTTCAAGACAGACTTCATACCAATGTTCCAAGTTTCTCGTTATGTGATGGAATAAGGGTTGTCTCAGGTCCGCGATTGGCGAAGAACATTACCTTTCAATAAATGAAGTTTTTATCCATAGAATAATATAGATTACTAGCTTCTACCTATTTCGGCCTCCTGAGTTCCTGACCTAAATCTACTGCAAGATACTGGAATAATTCCACTTGTCCTATACTTTGATCTTCAATACATATTTTTATCTTTTCTGCATTTATCACCAATATCCATAGTTTTAGTTTTATTCGTGCTTATACCATACTCCTTTAATGTTTCATTCCATATGCTTAGGTTTTGTTGTAGTTCTTTTTCACTTTGTTCAAATAACAATGTCTTCTGCATACGCTTCATGTAATATTTCAACTTTTTGGTTTCTAATTCTTATTTCATCCATAAGCACACTGATGAGAAATAGTCCTAATCCTCCACCTTTGAGTTGTGAAAGTTTCTGATCTTCTATTATGGCTTATAACAGTGTTTATAGATTATTATCATATATTTTTTGTACCATTTTTATTGTTTAATTGTCTACCCCCCTTTATTCTAATATTTCTAAACTTCCTTTCCCTTGATACCATATCAAATGCCTTTTCTAAATCTATGAATACGCAATTTATATTTCTCTTCTCTTGTATACATTTCTCTGTCATCTTGTATGCTTTTTTCACCTCTAAGCCCATTTTGTACGTTGCCTAGTGAGTTTTCCACCACATTTCTAATTTTTCGGTCCAATATCTGTTCTAATATTTTCATGTTTGTACAGAGCAATGTCAATCCCATGTAGTAACCACATTACCGACTATAACCTTATTTTGTATATAAAGACAATTGATACCATTTGCCATTCTTTCTTCTTTCCAGCACATATTATTAATATTTAGTAATAGTTCTCCTCCAATTTTATCCATATATTTGATCATTTTTCGCATCCTGGTGCTTTCCAATTTTAAAACTTTTAAATTATTTCCGTGAAGTCATCTATGGTTTTTTCTTCATTATTACAGTCCTGTATTGTTTGTATTTTTTCATTTGATGTACCTTTCTCCGTTATCTAATTATTCTAATCCTATTCCTACCCAAGAAACCTCAATATTTTTCAATATATCAATACTTTCTGGAACTCCTGAGTGTTATTATTATATCTTCTGTAAGTTCCTTGTGGCATTACTTATTCTTTTGGGAATCAAACCACAAAAAAAATAAGAGAAAAAATGTTATTATTCTGTTTTATTTCTCTATTTTCATCCATTTTATTCATTATCTGTTTTATCTATTTTATCCATTTTTTCTATTGCATTTGATTAATTCTCAAAAGAAGTGATTGGCACTTATGGAGTATCATTTTATTCTCATTTTATTGTATTATGATGTTCCTATGTACTTTTCAAGAATAAATCATTATTATTATTATTTAACACTGTATTTTGTATGCTAATTCGGTTTGCTCATTTAGCAATGAACAATTTGCAAAATAAATAAATGACAGCTGGACTAGATAAAATACTACCACATTTTGCAAACATAAGATATGTAGAAATATTAAACAACTGACTACGTAACTCATTGAATTCTGAAATATTCCTAGGTACCATCTTTCCATTACTTTCATATCATCTGTTCTGTGTAAGGTACTTCAATAAAGCCGATAAATTAACAAGCCACACATACATTATCTCGACAGTAACAAAAAGCCAACGATCTTTGTATTACCTTTCTCCAAAAATATTTAATATTCTTCCTGAGACAATTCAAAAGTTACTGTTAGAAAAACCAAAAAACCTCAATATATCAACACTTTCTGGAGCTCCTGAGTGCTATTATTATTATTTATTTACAATATCCTACGGGATATTATTAGTAGTAGTTAGACAAATAACATACGTTAATTTACAAGAAACTATCTCACAACATAAGGAAACATTACAAACATGTGTGCTCTGTTTCGCTGTGCGCTGTTTCGCATGTGAGATATAGATTCATTTCTCGATAAATATGGAATCATCTCAGATAAACAACATGGTTTCAGAAACGGTGTTTCCACCCAAGACGCCATACTGAAATTAACTCCAGAAATGTAGTCAGCACTAGACAAAAGCCAGCCTGCCCTCTGTGTCTTCCTTGACTTGTCGAAAGCACTCGATAATGTCAGTCACAACCTACTTATTGAATCGCTTGACAATTCTGGCATCAGGGGAAAAGCTTTAGACTTGTTCAGAAGCTATCTGTCGAATAGACCTCAAAAAGTTAAACTGAAAAATGTCTATAGTGAATTCGAAACAGTAAAGTATGGAGTACCGCAAGGAATCGTATTAAGACCAATCCTGTTCAATGTTTATTTAAATGATTTATTTGAGGTCAACACCAAAGGCAAAATAATAACATATGCAGACGATACAGCAATCTTCTACTCAGCTCAAAAATGGAACTCTTTGAAAGAACTAGTGGAAAAAGACATTAAGATGATGAAGTCATGGTTTCAGAGTCGATTGTTGACCATAAACCCCAGTAAAACGTTATTTCTTCCACTTTCCACTAATAAGTCTACTTTACCGTCTTTCACTACCCTACAAATTTCTGATGATTTCTCAATAGAGTCCACACTGGAAGTACCTTGGTGTGATAATTGACAGCCATCTTAAGTGGAATAAGCATGCGGCACATGTTATCAAAAAACTATACTTCTTAATTTACAGACTGAAACACCTCAGATATATTCTAAATAAAACTCATCTGAAAACAGTATATCATGCATTGGTAGAGTCGCATATAACATATGGCATAGTTGCTTGGGGAGCAGTCGGAAAAACCATACTCCATAATTTAATGATAGTTCAGAAAAAACTCATCAAAACGCTATTTTGTAAATCAAGCCGATTCTCTTCAGATCTTCTTTACTCTGAAACTGGGATCTTCGACCCAAGACAGCTATTTTTCCCGAACCTGAATGTCGAACAGCATAAAACTAAATCCACTCTGATAATAAATGAACACCAATATGATACAAGACTGAAACATACCACTTATTTACCTCTACCAGCTTCGAAATCTATTGGGCAGAAGAATTTTGAATTTTTAGGCCCGAAACTTTACGGCCGCCTTCCCCAACACATCTCAGGATTGGATAATATCTACCAATTCAAAAATAAATTGAAAGACTATATCAAATCAACTTCGCGAATTAACATACATGAACAAATAGAATGCCCCTTCTTGATATAGTAACTACTTCAGTTGGAGAAAAGTGTTATTTTATTCAATGAATATATGATATACTCATTCTCATTTCTTTTATATTGTTTTGTGTGTTTTTGTGTGGATGTGTTGTTCGTTTGGATGTCTGTGTGTGTGTATATTTCTTTCTATAAGTGATAGTGATTATTCAAGAAACTTGTGCTATTACCATGTTCTTTTACCTTTAATTTTTTATAATTACCATTAATTCTTCATAACTGATAATATGTACTTTTCATTTTGAATTAATTATGTATAGTATCTATATTTATCACCCTATATCTTTTCAACCTATTCAAGAATTAAATTTCTTAAAGGTTCACCCATTTTATTGTAGATGTTTTAGGTTATTTTATGTATTTATCTTGTATAACAGTTTTTTTGTGCAATAAATCTTTATTATTATTATTATTTATTATCATTTATTATTTATTTATGTTTTATTTCTGTAATTCCATCCATTTTATCTATTGCATTTGATTAATTCTCAAAACAAGTGATTGGCACTTATTAAGTATCAATTTATTCTCATTTTATTGTAATATGATGTTTCTATGTACTTTTCAAGAATAAATCATTATTATTATCATTTAACACGGTATTTTGTATGCTAATTTGGTTTGCTCGTTTAGCAGTGAACAATTTTCTAAATAAGTGACAGCTGGTCTAGATAAATTACTAGACACCACATTTTGCAAACAGAAATTAAATAGAAATATTAAACAATAAGAAGAGCTCACGACGTAACTCATTAAGAGCCACAATTTTTATTTATATATTATATGCTTGTTTGAATAGTTAGGCCGTAAGTATATTGAAGTCTACGACGTTAAACAACCTTTTAACTTTACTATTAACTCCTAAAACAACTAGATAAACCTGTGTTGACCAATTAACACGTACTTCGGGTACCTTGTAGTATACCCCGGTTTTTCGTTTCAGCTACCGAATTTGACCGTTGTTCAAACGAATCTGTCTGTACAACAAAAGAGTTAAAAACGGGCGCTAAAACGCGTCGTTCGATTCAAAGTGCCGCCTTCATTAGCACTCAAGATGCATGGCCTGCTTAGCTCCTAATGACATGACGCATACGATACCCTATTACGAGACTACTGTACGGTGACGTTTCTAATAAATTTAATTACTACTCTTTGAGTTCGAATAGTTGACTGCTGATTTATAGTGTTATGATTTATAACGATTGATGCGGTATTTTTATTTTGTAAGCGGGTTATTTTTGGGTAGTGCTCGCGTGCGGGTATGACTTGGAAATTTATTGCAGAGGCGTTACATT
>CAJUYH010000842.1:36474-61621 GCA_910591685.1 Galerucella tenella
CTCGCGTGCGGGTATGACTTGGAAATTTATTGCAGAGGCGTTACATTTGCTGGAAAATTCGTGAGGGTCAGTTCTCATTTGACACATTCGAAGAAAAGTCAGTTGCGTTTTTTTGGAAAGACCTTTGCACTCGCCGATCGCGGGTTTTTAAATATAACCACGCCTCTTCAATGCCTAAATTCATCATTTGTTGAAGGTTAATCGGCCAAAAAAGATCATGAGACCTCCAATAGCAGAACATTCAGTGAGTCGCTACACGTGGAATGTCAAACTTCTTGCTAAGAACGGAAATACCTATGCAAATATCCATCTTCTATGAAGATCAATTCTTTTTTGTGCGATTTAACCAGCTAGAGACAAATTAAAGCTTTACAACGTTAGCTTGATGTTTCCTTGAACTAAGAAGTTTGTGCTCCATTCAGAATTGACAGTTATGCTGCTTTCATCATCTATCGGACACATGGAGATATCTAACTGGAACAAAATCTGCCTATAGCTCTAAACTATATTCGATCTTTAATCTGTACCTCTACAAACTGTTCACCAAATGAACGAATGGATTCTCATTCCAGAAGAACTTCTAATGGGGTATCACACAAATTACTAATGACATAAGGAGTGCGTTCGTAATCTATGGGTTAGGTGAGACAGTTTGAACGATTAGGGCGCTCTCTACCGATTTTTAGAGCAGCACTGTCAAAACTTGATTCTTGACATTGAAATGTGATTGAAATGTGCTGCTCATATTTTAAGATTGCAGAAAAACATGTTTCTTACCTCCAAATTTTTTACCAGTGGAATTTGAAAATCTTAACTGGAAGGTAACCCTAACCCAAAAAATACCGATTACCGGTGCATTATCCTCTATAAACAAGAACATGTGTATATATTACACGAATAGAGAAGTTCATTCTAAGGTCAGTGTGGCCAGCGAAAAGTGGTTTTTTCTGATAAGAATGACAGTTAAGGTCTACCATTCACAACATAAAATTTTTGCATGTTTTTTATCATTTTATCTATATTTAGATATATTGCTTTATTGAAATAATGAATACACCCCCGAAGCGTATATCTTGAAATTTAAAATGACTTTTTAGCTGAATACTCAACATATCGGTGGCCAATAATTCTAGGAACTCTTGGCATGTCACCATTTCATTTCTGTTATCTGTCACTAGTTATGTCAAATGTCAGTGGAAGAAGTAAGTAGAAGAATAGAGATACAACTAACTGGAAATGCTACAAAAATCTAATCGAAAATGGACACACACAATTGGGCGGAGTAGAATTCGATGAGACCTCTGGCGAAGAAAATTGTAACTAACGGCAACGAGTAAAATAATTCGTTTTGCATTGTTTTTGTATTATATTCATGTCAACGTAATTACCGTGAACTCGTACTTTATTTGTTTAATTTTGTGTCAGTGACAAGTTTAAAACTGTGTTTTTCTATTTAACTCAACTCTCATCATTTCTGAGGTGATATTCTTATATAATCAGATATATTATGGAAGAGGTTATGTTATTCTATTTTTTATTTTCATTGCAGATCAAAGAGAAAATAAGTCGGTATTAAAGATTAAAAATATTACTCAATACAAACCTACCTTCCCTGCAACTTTTGTAGATATAATTGTATCAAAAATAAAATAAAAACACGAAATCAGACCTAAAACTAAACAGTTAATTGAACGCTTGTTGTACTTTTCACTCAATACAAACCTACCTTCCCTGCAACTTTTGTAGATATAATTATATCAAAAATAAAATAAAAACACGAAATCAGACCTAAAAGTAAACAGTTAATTGAACGCTTGTTGTACTTTTCACAAATATTAACCATACCTATTACTCCAAAAATTGAAATATTAGGAGTCAAAATTTATTTTAACAACACAAAATACTAAAGCCAAATCAAAGAAAAAGCAAAAGTTTTACAAAACACACACTGAAAATAACTAAAACAGCAAAATAAAACCACTTAAATATCAAAGGGCTTATACGGCAGCTGATTTGTTCTACTCGTTGCCAAGATGACATTGACATTTCAGAGCGCCATCTATCGAATTCTACTTTTCCCAATTAAACGAATATCAACAAAAATAAATATAACTGACATTTGACATAACTAGTGACAGATAACAGAGATGAAATGGTGACATGCCAAGAGGTCCTAGAATTATTGGCCACCGATATGTTGAGTATTTAGCTAAGAAGTCATTTTAAATTTCAAAATATACGCTTTGGGGGTGTATTTATTATTTTATTAAAGCAATATAGATGTTCGCACTGATTAAAAACATGCAAAAATCTTATGTTTTGAATGGTAGACCTTAACTGTCATTCTTGTCAGAAAAAACCACTTTTTGCTGGCCACACTGACCTTAGACTGAACTCCTCTATTGCGCTTATCAGGTTAATAGTTTCCCCGATCGCGAGTAGGGAACTAGGAGTGCACTCTCGGCGATTCTCGTGGTGCGTTTATGAACGCTGGGGTGTAGAGTGTGAGGTAGGTATATATTAAATGTTCAATGAACGCTCACTTTTCACCCAAGTATAACTCTTAAACTCAAGGCTTGGATAGTAGTGTTAAAAATAGTATATACACCAAGGTGGTGGAGACATTTATAAACCTCGCACCTTATTTATAATATGATTTTGGTGTTCGGTCACTAATAATAGCCTTCAACCACTTTGGTGTATAATATACAATTTTTAGCGACTATCAAGTTGTAATGAATCAAGTGTGAAATATTCATTTACTATCTTAATTCTGTTCAGTCATATTCCTGCCCAAGGTTTTCTCACTTTTATGACATGGTTTTTGTTTACTGCAGCAACTGATTCTCGACCAATTGTCACCAATTTCTAAAATAATATATACCTTTGATACTTGTAGATGCTAGAAGGAAAACATTGATCACTAGGAAATTTTCACTTTTCTGGCAATGAAGATAAATTAATTAGCTTTGCATCTTCCTTTATGACTATTATGTGAAATCTACTCCGTTTGTTTATTAATTTTCATATAAAACATTTTCAAACAAATATTTCATCTTTATGAGTGATATTTCCAAAAGTGAGCTCATATGAAAAATATAAAGTAGTGTAATAAGCACAATAAAGTAAGGTGGGCTTACCTCAATTTTCGTTCTACCAACTTCTCCTTTTCCGTGATGGACCTAATAACTCTCTAGATATAGCATTGTGCTGTTCTTTTAAGATAAACAATATAATATAATAGGTGAGCATCTATTCTCCAAACTCTTCGTCAACAGTGTCTAACAGATCTACTACGGATTCCGTTACTAAACCATCTGCTTTCGTCCGGTAGTATCCAACATTGTAAATATTTATCCAGTTCCAGATGGAGCTTCTAGTTTCTGATACAAAACATGACTTTAACCCTCAGATAAGTATTGCAGGATTCACTCAAGTCTCCTGTTTTTGATGAAAACTAACCTCTCTTTTTATCTCCTCGTTATTTTGCCATTTTTGTGACGCTGTTGTCAACCTTCCACCTTACCCAATTTCTCTTCCTGGCCTCTTTATAATCTACTATAGTGTATTTTTATCATTTTGACGAGGTCATTATAAATTCAAAAACGTGCCTGAAACACTTCAGGGTAATTCAAAGAATCAAACAGAATTGTAAGCGCTTCTTCATGTCAATAAGTGCTCAGTTAGCAACTTTCGTTAGATTCTTCGTGTATAGTGAACCGCAGGTAGCGAGGACAATAGAACACTACTACCAATACCATTCAAATATATTTAGAAGTGATAAATTTGCCGTGACAGTGCAGAGTAGTTGGGTAAGAATAAGTGAGTAAGTTCTACATATATTATAAGAATGATTTGTAGCCCAATCTAGCAATCCACTTAAGACAGGCACGGTGCCAGAAGCTTTTAAAATAGCTACTGTCAAACCAATATTTAAATCTGGAGATAAGATAAATATGAACAACTATAGGCCTATATCCTTACTCTCCAGCCTATCTAAAATATTTGAAAAGTCACTAAAAAAACGAGTATTAAATTATCTAAATAAGTATAGTTTGTTATCTGATAAGCAATATGGTTTTCGCGAAGGAAAATCGACAGAAGATGCAATTTCTTATGTAATCTCAAATATAACCAAAAACGTTGATGAAAAAGTTCCTACATTAGGTATTTTCATCGATTTAAGAAAAGCTTTTGACACTGTTTGCCATAGTCAACTTCTAGGAGCCCTAGAAAGCATCGGATTTAGAGATAAATCGTATTGTTTATTCAAGAATTACCTCAGAAACCGCAAACAGCATGTACAAATCGGAAATGAATACAGTACCATGAGAAATGTACTTTATGGGGTCCCTCAAGGAACCGTACTAGGGCCACTACTTTTTAATATTTACATTAATGATTTATTCAAACTTAATTGTAAAGGAGACATAGTGAGCTTTGCTGACGATACTGTAGTTATATATAAGGCTGATACTTGGGAGGAATTAAAAGATGTAGCTTAGGATGACTTTGGCAAATTAGTTAAATGGTTTGATAAGCGCCTCCTAACAATTAATTTTGATAAGACTCACTTTATCCCATTCGCGTCTTACACGAAATATCTTCCATTATATGAAAACCTCAGCATAAGGGATAATCAACTTAAAATTGCATCCAAACCATCTGTTAGATATCTGGGAATATTTTTAGATAGTAACCTAAAGTGGGAGATAAACATTAATAATATAGTAAATAAAATAAGATATGTCTTATATAAAATTAAATCTCTGTCTGATATACTTACCATTTCACAACTTAAGACATTATATATCTCGCTTGTAGAACCACATTTGCGATACGGAATTGTAGCTTGGGGGGCTGCTGCTAAAACTTACATTGAAAAATTAGAAAAAATACAGAAAAGAGTTTTAAAATCAATATATAAAAAACCACGTACTTACCCTTCTAACCAACTCTACTTAGAAACCCAAACATTTGACATAAGACAATTATATTTCTTATTAACAGTTATTCGACAAGTTAAAATGTAAACTTAAAACATCTGATCATAACTATGAAACTAGAAACAAATCTAATTATACAATACCGCGACCGCGGAAAAATACTCTGATTCGCTCCTTTGTATTCCTTGGCCCAAAATTCTATAATATTATTCCGTCTGAATTAACAGCAAATTCATTCATTAGTATATTTCAAATCCAGATTGAAAAAATGGCTTCATCAAATACCTAGAATCCAAATTCACCAATATGTCGATGCTACAAATGTGTACTATGTGTTCTAGTTGTTTTGAATTAAAAATTATTGTTATCCTCTACGTTAATGTATTAAATGTTAATATTATTATTATTTTTTTTCCTTGGATTTCTTATGAACTTTCACTAGTAATATTTTTATTAAGTAATATTGGCTTCATTTTAATTAATAATGGTAATAAATAGTAAACAAAATTCATATCCACTTTCAAGGATTGTCCTTTAGTGGGGGAATTGGTTTATATGTCAACTTATTAATTTTTGATTAAATACCAACTTTTGGACACTTATTATGTTATTATTATAAGATCTAAAGCAAGTAAATATTCTATGTTTTGTTATTTTTCATTTATTTATTATTTGTAATTGTAATTGATTAGTGTTTTGAATGGTACGAGTAGTTGTGTTGATAGGATTAAATTTATTATCGCATACAAGCTTCAAGCTTCAGCGATTTATCATGTTTATTTTCCTTTTGTATTACACTTTATAAAACATTTTTTTTTTCGGAAATAAACATTATTATTATTATTATTATTATTATTATTACTTCAGAAACTTTTTTCAACACTTTATGCTATTTTTGAACTACATTTATTACCTCCCAAAAAAATTGTGATCATGTTCTTAATTTATTAATGTCCATAGTACACCACTGGTGTGTATATTTAAACTGTGTGTACATATTGTCGTGAATGAAAAATAGATTCAATTAGAATACAAAAATAATTCTGGAATCGAGATCACAAAAGGTTAATTGTGACGAAGTGTGCCGCTCTATACCATCAAAAGCAGTGACGAGACGATATTTGACAACTTTGAAATGCAACGTATGTTGTTGACATTTATTGTGAGATTAATGGATCATAAAAAAACATGTTGAATCAAATATACAGAGTGTTTTATTAAAAATGGCCAAGAAGAGCCTCAGCATATAATATTGAGATTTAAAGTAGGTAAGAAATAAATGGTAAAGGTATAGGGATTGTTGTCGGTAAAACTGTAAGGTTTATTTCCGGTTTTAACATAATTTTGATGAATATTAAAATAAAACTTCACGTTTATGGCCATTTGCAACTCACTGTTAAAGTGTACTCAACTAAGAAGAGCTTGAAAACTAAGCTTCACTTGAAAATATAACCCTTGCACCATGTCAACTATAGGTCGGCTCAGCTAAGTAGCCATGCAGTTTGGCATCAATGCAAATTCTAGGAATTTTTTAGTTTAATTTAAGTGATTGGTAACAGTCTTTCGACTTCATATGTCATTATTTGCTTATGGTATTTTTGTTTGGTTTCTCTCTGACGTGGAAATCTAAACATTGAATATAGTTATTTATGATATGAGTGTTAAAAGTGAGGTTTTATTTTGTGAGTGAAAACGTTTGTGAAATGAGCGGAGCGAATTGAACAATTTCACGAACAAAATAAAATCACTTTTAACACAAATACCATACAATGTTTTTTGTACAACTTCCCTATTTTGATAATGAAACGAGCGAATTAGCAATGACAATAAATTCAAAATGCATTTTAGTATTCAAATAATCAAAAGATTGTTGTGAATGGCAGACGTTTACATAGCAGCGTGCTAAAAATATTTTTAACACTAGTGTTAAAAGTATTTTTAACACGCTGCTATGTAAACAATCGTTTTTAACATTGTTTGCTATCATTAAAAGTGTCACTTTTAATGACAGTTGTACAAAAAAATTTTTCTTGGTGTGTCATCTCTCTTTGTTTTATTGGCATTTTGATAAATCCGGGATAAAATGTGGCTAATTCCCTGGATACTTTTGCTATGGTTCTGCTAGCTGTAGCTACATCAATTTGCATGAAATGTGCAACAGTTATCTGAAAACCCCGCTCGCAAATATTTTAGACAAGTTAGTAGCTGGTTGATTGGACTAAGGCTGTTGTTCCTAAAAGCATTTCACAAGAATGTATATAATCTTGGTTTTATTATTTAGCGACAGTCTTGGTTTGGCAAAGTATTAACTGAGTAACTAATACATAATTATAATCAACATAATATATATTTGGTTTTATTACCTGTCATCAGGAAACTCCAGACGACGGCCCTTAACCCTAAGCTTCACTTAAAATAGTCGGTGCAAGTGGCCATTAGTAAGGGAAGGAGCTTAAAGCATTTTTTCTAAGCCCATAAAACAACTGCAATATTATGAATTCTTTTTCATTATTTTGGAAAATTATGAAAAATGCCGAGACACGTCAACTTTTGAATTGAGTTGTGCGTTATGTAAACATAAATTTAAATGTACAGGGTGATTCACGCAAGTATGCCATAGTCGGCGTATTTTTTTAATGAAACACCCTGTATATTTGCAGTTATCCTGTCTTTGAGGTCTACAATGATAGTTGGTTGTGTTACATATACTTTTTTCTTGAGATAACCCCACAGAAAAAAAATCTAACGGCGTAAGGTCTGGCGATCTAGCTGGCCACTCAATAGTACCTCTTCGTCCAATCCATTTGTTGGGGAAGATTTCATCTAAATAAGTTCTTACCATTGAAGCATAATGGGGTGTTGCCCCGTCTTGCTGGAACCAAACATTTTCATTCGGGTAGCTGGGATCTATTGCGTTGGGATATAAGTTTGCCAACGCGGGAATAACTTCATTTCTAAGCATAATTAAATATTTTTCAGCTGTCAAATTTCCATCTATAAATATAGGACCAATAATATGGTCGCCTATGATACCAGCCCAAACGTTCACCTTTTGAGGGTACTGAGTATGTGTCTCACGCATCCAATTAGTATTCTCTGCTGACCAATATCTACAGTTCTGTCGGTTTACCGCTCCATTAAATTTGAATGTTGATTCGTCAGAAAAAAGAATGGTTGTAAGAGCTATCTCATTTCTGTTCAGCTTATTCATCAATCTTTCGCAGAAATCCATTCTACGATCTGGATCGTCTTCTGTTAACTCCTGCACAAAAGTTAATTTATAGGGATGAAGTTTTTCTTTATGAAGACATCTTAGAACAGTTGTATGACTAACATTGTTTTCACGGGCAATTTGACGAGTTCTTGAAGTTGGATTCTCTTCGACACTTAACAAAATATCTACTTTCACATCATCTTCAACGAAGTGTGGTTTTTTTTTCAATGGTTTGACATGTCCAAGTTCTCTGAATTGTGCATGAATTTTAGACAGAGTACTTTGTGAAATATTAGGCAATTCGGGATACCTGTGATTAAATAAGTTTGCCACTTTAACTTGACTTCTGCAGTTATCCCCGTACCCGATCATCATTAAAATCTCAATTCGGTGAGTCTCAGTTAAATATTTCATTGTTATGTCGACAAGGAAAGAGTGTTTCACAAAGACTTTACCTTTTCAGTATAAACTATCCACACATCAACAACTGACAAAATAGAAAACAATCCACATTATTTACCGTTTTTGTCTAATTATAGGCGTTTTTAGGCAATTTTTAGGTATTTATGATAAAATTCATGGGCGTAGCAGGTTTTGTTCAATATACAAATACGTCTAATAATTAGTTAGTTTAGATTTTTAATAAATCCATATTTAGCTAATTTAAAAAAGTAGGTACCAATATTTCAAAAGTAATAAATTATTAATTTTAAAATTCAACAACTCAATTCAAAAGTTGACGTGTCTAGGCATTTTTTGTAATTTTCCAAAATAATGACATGAAGAATTTTATTCCATAAGTGGTTTCCACACTGTATAATAAAATTAATCGATCTTCTTGCTTGTATATTTGAATCAAGTGATAATTAATAAATTTCGTTTTTCCTACATCTTTAGAGGACCAAAATTATTTTTTTTAGACTACTATTCGAACAACAACTAATTTTGAATACACCCTTGTAACAGGAACGCAAAAATTTCAAACTTTTTTAATTAAAATGAAGTTATTTCATGAACGTTAACACTCGCTTATTTACTGTATATAAATTAATTGCAATTACCTTATATTTTCTGAGTAAATTCACTTTAAAAAATTGCTGGTAGGTACTCCCTCAATTGCCCATAAATCCCCGGTAAATAAATCTCCTGTTTTCATGTTGCTGGTCAAAGTAGAGCTGCAGAGCAGGAGCAACGGCGATGAAGCAACGAAAACTCGGTATAGGCCAGTCGAAACACGATAAGATACGTTAAAAATCATACCAGCTTTACAATGAATTGGAATTGTAGTAAAACTTTGCTCATTACATTTTTTAATTACCGCGCTCATCCTATAACTACCCATAGAGAGTCATCGGTAGTCCTATTTTAGCATCATTAATTACATTTTTTTAACGTTCTATATCCGTCAACATTATTTTTCAAACGGATCTCCTCCACGATGCGGTTTTTTGGAATGCCTCAATTTATTGCAGTTTTAAACGGTTTTAGATTCGTAAACTCAAGACCTCAGAACCTTTAAGGCAATCAGACCAACAGACGAAATATATATTCTGGTTGAGTTTGAGGTACTCTTAAGCACTAGAATCCATTGCTAATTGTTCCGCTTGAAACATTGTTGGAGTGCTTCCCAGTGCTGTTTTTTTACTATTATTTTGTTTGTTTTGTTTTGTGTTAATCCATGCTCCCTTTTCGCAGACACAAAGTTCTCGTGTATCTCCATGGATTGGGTAACTCCAGCCCTTAGTATCTGAATATGTCCCGTTAGATCACCGGGGTAGCAAACTGGAGGGGAAAGGGTGATGAGATAAAATAGGTACTTAGCTGGTTCTAGGTTGATGAAATGCAATATAAGAAAAAGGCTACCTTCCTTTTCCATCTGTTGAGAGCCTGTTGTCGTAATGTATATTTAACCTGCAAGTATACACCTACAGTAAGTTGGACGAAGGACCAGTCTATGTAAAGGCACAGACACCTAGATCAGAGAAACTAGAAAACTTGGATGATAGGTTATTAATAAAAAGTCAACCTTCCGGTAGCAAAGTTTATCACGATTTTTCTTGTGCCCCGTAGTGATGAGCAAAATTGGCATTGGTCTTGCTGTCTTGGTCTTGGTCTTGCGAAAAAGCAAGACCAAGACCGAGACCAAAACCATTCTTCGACTCGCAAGACCAAGACCAAGACAGAATGAACAAGAACAAGACTAATACCAAGACCGACTATGCAAGACCAAGACTAAATACGCAAGACTCAACCAAAAATTCTTTTTCACAGTAACTATATGAGATACAATATTTGTAACAGCGTCAACATATGCTTTTTTCGGTTAAACAACGAGTCAGTTCGATGGTTGCTATGTATTAATTCATGGACATCCATAAGAAATCAATAAAAATAACTTAATAATGAGCTAATAGAATATTTATATTTTCAAAGTGCAATAAAATGAAGTATTTTACAAAATAATAATTGATTTTAAACGATCCATTCACAATCCATCTGTGAATAACAATAAGAAATAATGTCTTACTGAACTTTTTTAATTCAAAGATAGTAAATTTGGGTTTAAAAATGTTTGTTGCATAAAAATAAAATGTTTACAAAATGTTTTGAAAGATGTTCCTTAAGAAATTATGGCAAGACCAAGACTAAAATCAAGACCAAACAAAATACAGCAAGACCAAGACCGAGACCAGACAGATTTGAGCAAGACCAAGACCAAGACTAAATAAGCAAGACCAAGACTCTTCGAGTCTTGGTCTTGGTCTTGCTTTGCTCATCACTAGTGCCCCGATGAGAAAACTTGCAAAAAAACTTTTATAATTTGAATATTATATACATAATCGAGGCAAAACACTTTTTTGAATCAATGTTCTAGAGCTCGGTTACCGCGAAATTTAACATTATCTACAGCAACTAAGATAAAATCGTTTTCAATTTACACAAAAATGGTAAACCGAAAACTCTAAATGGAAGCGACAAAATCACTATTAGACCGTTGATTTAGCAAAGGTCGTAAGACGATAATTTGTAAAGGCAATATGGCCAGATGATTTGGCAACCCCTTATTTTCAGGTGCCCATGAAATGCTGGCCCACCATCATTAATAGCCGCCTCGATGAATAATTGATTTTAGAATATGAACATTACTTACAGATTGGCACTGGTGTGATGAAATTTCACATCACTACATGATATTTAATATTTAGAAAAAAATCCCCATGGTTCGGGGATTGAAACTCAACAGCTGAAGGCTGTGAAAACGATAACAAAAGAAAGCACGACCTTTTATGCTTGACAATTTTTACCAAAAAGTGTCGTTTTACCGTTGATTACTTACTTATCAATCAACGGTTTTACAAGCGGTTTTAAAATTCCTGCGCACTCGCTTGAGACCACGCGACCAGACGCCATTCGAAAAAGACAGATATATCCGAGGTAAATCCGAATTATTAGAAATTATTTATTTAAAAAAATCTATTGTAGGAATTCAAATGGAGTTTCTACACAAACATTGAACCTGTAGGTTAGCTAGGCGTTTTCCAGAGCGATCCTGTGTTCCTGTGTACCTGCATATCATGTAGTGGATGAAACTCTAGAAATATCTCTAAGGATGCGCTGGGAACGCTCTCCTTGCACCCGTGATTCCCATGCAGACGTGTCGCTTTTTCACTAAACTAACGCAGCATAGGTTAGAATTGATCTGACAACTGTTGGGATTGACCTCCAAGGATTGAACTCATTTGATTATTGTAGATTTTCTCATTGGTAGGCAAATTGTGAAGAGGCAGTTTGAATATCCACAACTGAATTGTTGATTTATTGTTCTTGCTCACCGCTTGCACGTGACAGTACGACACATCTACTATTAATTTCCTGACTGGCCTATAACAGCAACCCGAAGCCGGTAATGCATTTAATGTTTTATTCAAATGACGTCGGTGGGACCGTAAATCAAGCGCTTGGGACCACCCGTGCGACCGTGCTGGTCTCGGACACCCGACACTAGCGCCAAAAATGTTAACAAGACACATGACAACTGCCGGCAGAGGTGTCGGTCGGCCGCCACCGAGCCAGGGGCCCGGGGGCGGACTCAAGGCCCTATTCCCATCGACAAACGGCCTTAATCAACATTTTTTCACGGTTGGGGTTTGTCTCATGATACTAGTAAATGAATGGTAGCTTTGTAAGTATGTGGTAGTTATTCAAAATCATAAATCAGGTAAAAAACAGACTAGACAACTTGAAATTTTATTGCTACGTAAAAGTGGAAGATAAATAATATTGATATGATTTTATTCTTGATTAGTATTATTTTTCTGTCATAAAATCAAAGCTCGTTGTTGAGCTTTAGATCGTAAATCAATAAAATCACGTAACCTCTGACTTTCTAATAAAACAATTAAATTTTTTATCATTTGAAATTCTGATATGCAAACGACTTTTCATCAAATTAATTCACTCAATCACTGTTGATTATTACACAGATGCGATGACTTTCATCCAATTGATTAGAATATGTGCTGTAAACAGTAGTACACTAATAACGATCGTAGAAATTTGATAAGTTGATTGAGTAAATAAATTAGACGTAATTGAAGTTGGCCTTAATCTGTTTTAAAATCTTGTTTCATAATCAGGTTATTTGTTATAACGACTAGAATCCAAAATATTAATTAGTTTCATGTTAGATATTTCTTCGATTTAATGAACAGAAACATTAATAAAAAAGAAGAAATTACGAGTTAACTTACATATACCTATGTAAAATTAATTATATATAGTAGATTCAATAGCCTTCTTGGTGTGCGTCATCGTTTGTGACATATATCCGGGTTTTCGGTATGTCGTTTATTTCATTTGCTATTTTGACATATAGCTAACCTCATATTAAATAAATAAGATCATCAGGATCGAATTCAGCCAAATTCGAAAATGCTATGACATTAATAATTATACCAGCTTCTTTTTCTAACTGAAAATACAAGAGAACTTCCAAAATGCTCATGTTTTTCCGTATATTCAGGCATATTTTTGTATTATTCAAATAAATATAGCAATAAGATTAATATTCACTTTTCATAAATAATAATTGACCGTAAACAACAAAGTACAGACCTGACGAGAAGTGTCAGTGGGACATTAGAAAAAGACGTAAGGCACATTGTTGCTACGAAAGGTACATCTTCATCCTATTTTAAATGTTGTAATTTATCAGGACATCAACAATCGATGACACACACCAAAAAGGTTTTTATATGAACTGTATCTCGTTTGTTACATAATCCACACATTTCACATATTATTTAAGTAATTGGTTGAATTAAGCCATCAACCACCTGTCACTCTTAATTATTGTCATCATTATAATATAAACTTTAATTATTAAACAATTATAGCCAGGCTAGGTACGAGGATTGTCTTTCAAGTGCTGAGTATAACAACATTAAGTGCTATGTTAAGTTTCTAACTGCTTTGCTCAAATCTGTACCTTAACTGAATTTTTAAAGTTGATGAGTCTGTCGAAAAATGAAATTTAGGACATTTTCAACAAGAATGCCTTGCTGAGCTGGTTTCTGTTTTCAGGAGTGAAGTACGAGCAAAAATAAAGGTGTTTAAAAGCTCCAGATTTACAGGATGTTTCAAAAAAAGATGACCCCGTCTCTAGAAGTAAATGAGCTGAAAAGATTTCATAATCTTACTATCACCAGTTTTTCAGAAACAGGGTCCTGAGGGTGGATGAGGTATCGATTAAAGTGAACTTTATGGAAAAACCAGGTTTTCATAATTTGATAATTGCTCTGTTCTGTCGGTTCTGTCAACAATTTGGCATTCAAAACCGCAATCAATTATATTGTGAATATTTTGATTGCTTTTACTTTGTTTCCTTTGAATTTTGCAATGTTAACAAACGATATCGAAGATATTTTTGAAGAACTTCCAACCGACGATGAAGGAGATGCTATGAATATTATTGAAGGCCCTCGGCGACAAAACATATTTAGGAATCGGCTGGACCATTTCACTTTGTGGAACGAAACAAAACTACACTAATGATAGAAGAGATTCAATTTTCTCATTGGAAAAGTGTATGGCTCGTCTATCCAATCAGACAGGAACAAATAAAATAAAAATTCGACACTGGGAACGAAATAACAAATACACCAAACATACATATCGAACCTAGACCATAAAACTAAAGTCAAAATGTCAAAACTGTAGGCAATAGAGAATATTTCTCTATGCTCCAGGCTATTCTTCTTTTTATTTTTCTCATTTTTTTTTTTGAAAATGAAACTTTTATTATTATTAATATACTGTAGTACATGCCTACAGGATGATTAAATACTTGTAATTTATTCATCTTTTTATCAATGGTTTGGTACACTTCAGTATGTATCCATAAATAAAAATGTGATTATAATTTCGTTCACTATCCCTATTCTGCTGAGTACTCTACCCTCGGGACCCTGTTTCTGAAAAACTGGTCATAGTAAGATTATGAAATCTTCTCAGCTCATTTATTATTTTAAGCTTATTACAAAACAAAATAAATTGAACATTTTGACGGATCTAATTATAAAATACAGGGTGATTCAGAAAAAGTGTATTTTCTCTAATTTTTGTCGGTTTAATAACAAGATGTATGTGCAAATCACCCTGTATTTTAAGAAAAGTACTAATATCTAGGTAACCAATATGTTTTAAACATCAAAAATTAATTTTAAAATACATGGTGTAACTTATTTATTTCATATAGAAAAAAACTAATTTCAGGTTGCATTAAGAATCGCCCTGTATGGAATACCTCTATAACAAGTATATTTGATGCCAGAACATTGAATATGAAGTAACTTTTTATTTCTGACCTTGTTTTCATTTAATATAAGAATTTCTTCGAATTCCAAAAATTCGTCCTTGTGTAATTGAGTCCCACCCTGTATATGTTGACATTTTGAACTATTTATGTGTAAGTTTACGATAAACTAGAACATATCAATGGTACTATTAATTGAAATTGCATATTTATTTGTTAATAATAAAATTAAATGGTCACGAAAAACAAGGATTTTTCAACTTTAATACCCTGTATATTGGAAACTAGTCATACGATTGAATTGGTCCCATTGACACTTTTGGTCAAGAAGTCGAGTACAACATCATACCCAAAATTTATAACATTTGACGGAACGCCACTTTGTCATAAGAAAAGCGCGGGGTCCTTTCTCACGATTTTTCCAAAACTACTGGCAACATTATAATGAAATTGTATACGAATATTTTTCAGAAGCTGATACATCCAATAAATTTGTTTTTATATCTAACTCTCATAGAGGGCGCTAGTTACATGGATTTTACCAAGTAGTATGTTTTTAGGTTAGATTTATTAATAAAAAGTTCACGTGAACTTAAACATCATTCAATTTTACACCAAAAAGGTACTCTTGGTGAAACTCGATACTGTATACCGTTCTCGGAATGTTTTGATTTGAAAATTATGAAGTAATAACCGATACTGGTATAAAGTAATGATACAGTTTTCTGTTTTCTACGTGTAACTCGACAGTAACATTTTCTTTGACACGTCCATTCTCCCTAATAACCGTCAGTGTATACACAATCCATTTGATTCTCGCCTTCAATTTCAATGGTTTAATAAAAAAAGCGGAATCGACTGTCGAGAGGGGTGAGAGTGAAATTTTGCGAATGCGATTTTCAATTTAAAACTTTTCGGAATGCATGACAAATCAACAACTTGCTACGCGTCGTTCTCGATGACGTCAACTTCATTCGTGAAACTTATTTAAATTCCAAAGTTTCAATTGCCGACACATAATACACTAGTGAATTGTTGTGTCAAATTGATGCCGGAGGGAGCAGACTGACTGTTTCGAATTTCATGCTAGCAGTGGAAATTAAATACTGTAGGGTGATATACTTTTTAGTTTTTATTACATTATATAGGTTTATTCAATTGAAAACAAGCGTGATGGTGAAAAAATTGAAAAAAAAATTATTTAAAAATATCTTATTAATTATTTTAAACTACCTATAATTAGTCTATTAGTAAAATTATCCTGAATTGCCGATTCCTTAGCCAGGGAAACGGCTGGACTAAGACTCTTAGGACCCAGCGACAACTACGGCCTGACGCATTTGCGGAACTTGCCAAAGAAAAATCAAAATAGAAAAGCGTACTCGTGCCCACCGTTGACCTCAAGGCTTTAAATGGAGACGGAATTTGACGAGCGCTGACGATCTTCGTGGCGTCATAGAAGCACACCCGAAGTGTACATGTGCTGGGTCAGAAGCTGGAGTTAATATCGACGATGGAGCGACTCACGTCAGCTGATTATTAAACGCTTAGAAAAGTGATTGGTAGAGGGGTTGACAAGCCGAGCTATATTTTGATCTAAATGAGAGCATGTGAAGCGAAATAATGAGAATCAAGAGCTGTGCTTGGACATAATAAGTTGTTGGTCGTTCTCTTCTAGATTTAATAATTTTTTTTAAAAAGGAGCCATCCCTCCACCGTCCCCACCTCAGCCTCCTGGGCTTATTGTGGATCCTCCTAGTGTTCTGACTACAGCCTAT
Organism: Galerucella tenella; assembly: GCA_910591685.1. Classification (NCBI taxonomy): domain Eukaryota; kingdom Metazoa; phylum Arthropoda; class Insecta; order Coleoptera; family Chrysomelidae; genus Galerucella; species Galerucella tenella. Next base: position 53,227 of record CAJUYH010000842.1, read on the forward strand.
TCAGCCAATCCGTTCCCTGTATTAGCTCATACAGGTTCTTTGTTGGTTGGTTGTAGAAGTCTTCTGGAGTCATTTGGGGTCTACCATACAGTTTCTGCTTCCTGTGGTTCAGCGTCTCACAGTTGCATAATATATGCAGAGCTGCTTCGGTGTCCTTTTTTCATCTTCTGCATGTAAGGTCTCCGTTATACAGCCCTATTTTGTTCAGGTGCTCCTATGTGGGAAAGTTTCCCGTTATAGTGCGTAGTTTATTCCTGCTCATTGAGAGCAGTTCTCTTGCTATTTTTTCCGATGGCTCTTTTATGAATTTTTCCCATGTGTTTGCTGGGCGTATTCTTTCAGTGTTTATTGTGTTGTTCTTTTACTCACCCTCCTAACCACAGTATACCAAAACAACCAGTAGTGCATCTCAACTTCGCGCATCGGTTGTGCGCAGTTCGCCATTTCGGTTTAGAAACCTCTCAAGTTCGGCAAGGACGGCGTATTTTCTACTTCGGTTTAGGGACAGTGTAGTTTGGTTTAGTCGCGTAAGCAGTGGCGTAGTGTGAATAAATTTTTTTTTTAGTTACAGTAATCAAATTAGATGAATAAAAATAATGCAGGAGTGGTTTATGCTGAAAGGAACTGTAAAAGTAAATCATATTTGTATATGAAAAAAAGTTTTTTTAGATTTCCCTGTTCTGTTTTATTTATTATAAATTTATATATAAGAGTTCGATTTTATTATACACTTAAATAGAAATACGCATAAATAGAAATTTCAAAAAAGATATTAAAGAAAGAAAGCAAGGAATTTATTGATCTTTACAAAAAGGTATACAATGTTATGCCAGTTACTTCTATAAATAAACAAACACAACATGTTTAGACACGTTATTACACACTGAAAGTTTGAAATTAATTTACATAAATCCAACATGATTACATTTATTTTACAATTAAAATGGAATTTTATTTATTTAAATTGAATTTAAAAGAGTGAATCAATCTTCATATGAAGATCTGGACCATTCAAAATCGATTCTTCAATCTCATAAAATGCCTGCCCTACTTACAAGCACCTGTTTTACTATAAATTTTAATTTCTTGAGTGTAAAATTTTTCCATAATACTGGAAGAGTGTTATACCTATATCTTACAGTAATAGAATTCTGTTTGCCTAGCAGTACCCTCCTGATTCATTTTTTTTAGTCTAATCAGGTTTTTGTATTATAGTTGTGTACCATTGATCCAGTGGTATAGTATAGGTAATAGATGGTGGTGGTGAATATTACCTATTTACATAAGCGTTATATATATGTATTATATTTATTAACACTATTATGTACAATGTTACCTTTTGATAATTGCTACCTGGATTGCTTCCGCACAATTAATCAGTGATTAAGCAAAACAAATTCAAATGTAAACAAAACTAAACGACCTATTGTTAACAATAAAAGTTGATATTGCTAGCTGTGGTAATATCTCAGGGCAGGTTCTTCAAATAGATAATAAATCAAATGTTGTGCAGTTTATTTCTAAAACATCTGTTTGTTAAAACAAGGTATACAAATAAGCAAGTGTCACTCTATGAAGGAAGTAGTATATACTCTTAAATGATTCAATGGTTGGTGGTTAACAAAGGTAACTTATCTTATTAGTTCTACCCTTTGCTGATATACGTATATGTGCACTGGGCTTACAGTGGATTTTCTATTCAAAAAGGTAAGTTATTTATATATATATATTTAAACAGATAAGCAATGTAACTTTGTTCTAGGTTGTCTAAGTAGGCAATTACATAAAAGTATTGAGAAAAATTTATGAGATGTCGCAGTATAATATCGATATATCAGATAAATTTATAAGGCTGTCTACACTAAAACAAATACTTAAGATTACGACTTATCTGGTACTCCTATGAGATGCTGAGTCGTCGTTCCCAACTTTTACGTAAACTAAGCTCAGGTATCTTCCAGTTAATGTGCCATAAGTCCCGCAGGAAATAAACCAGTAAAACTCCAAAAAAAATAAAGTGGTACGAAAGAAGGTAAGTACCAAAAAAAACTCTTACAAACAGGCCTAAAATAAATGACGTAGTATTAGTATCTAGAGTGTCTAGCAAAGATGTGGTGTAATGAAGGAAGTAATGAAGGACTCACCTTGGATGGGGTGTGACCTGTAAGTGGCTTCGATGGATAATCGAAGATGAAGGACTAATGGAAATCTTCAAAGAATATTTCAATGTTCACAGATCCACAGCAGTGATTTTATTTTAGTTTCATTAACCAAAAATAAAAACTTTATTGAAATTTCTTAGATTTCTATTTAAAATCCGCAATAATGCGTAGCAAGTTCTTCCTGAACCAAAAGTGCTTTTTTTTTATCCCTCAAAACCAAAATGGAATCTCACAAAAAGATGTCCAATCGTAGTCGTATTACTTTTTTTTTTGTACTCCCATGTTCTAGAAAGATTCTTGAAACTGGTTTGAAATAAAGTGGCTAGATACTGAATGAGAGTAAAGACCATAGATAACATTGGTAGAGACCACCTTCCTCAATGGCAGAAGAGAATTGACATTGACACTGACACAGGTACTTCAACAGGTTATATTTACCTGTACATCAGCATGGATTTTAGTACTAATTTCTGTTATCATTTTCAGGTAATAACATATGAATGGTCGCCAAGATATTCAACCAACAACGTACGAGAAAGAATATTTTTGTTATTAAACGCAATGTAAATTGTTTCCATAAACCCAAAACTTTCAGTGTAGAGGTAGCAAACAAGAAAAATAAAGTTGTTAAATATTCCACTATTTGCCTATTTTTATTTAGTTCAGCGAAATGAACAGATTATAAGGTAAGTTACACTTTCAACACGTAACAACACCACCATTTCCTACAAAAAGTTTCAAAGAAACTTTAAACCTTAACTATCTTAACATAATACCTAGTTGTTTTACCCTACACAAAACAAATCTAACAAAGAAAAAAAAAAGAGAAAAACAGAGAAAGAAAAAAAAAATAATCATATGACATCCTATTAAAAAAATAATAAAATCAATCTCCATCATTATCAGGAGGCTTTGATTTAATATCTTTTGCATTCCAAATACCAACCGAGGCACCATTTTCATCTATCAGTTCGTATGACCAAGGAGACACCACCCTAAATATTTTAAAAGGTCCAATAAATTTTTGAGCTAACTTAGCCGTAAAATGTTTTGACGCATCGGAAGACACATAATTTCGTTTCCAAACGCGTTGACCCACTGTGAATCTTTCATTTCGATGACGAAGGTTATAAGGTATTTTTGACTTTTGGTAAGCCACCAATAACCGCTTTTTAACCTCTTTAAACAGTCTATTAAGTGCAACACTTTTCTCTGGAATACTAACAGTGTTTGTTCTGGGAAATTCATCGTCTTCCAGCCCATTTAGTGTTACTTCTCGACCAAAGTTTATCAAGTTCGGCGTGAACCCAGTGGCTTCGTGCTTTGAAGATCTAATAGCATAGGTTATTTTTGGTAAACACAAATCCCAGTGTCGTTGATCTTCCGAAACATAGGCAGTGAGCATTGTTTTAATAACCCGGTGTGTTCTTTCCACCGGATTAGCTTGTGGGTGATAAAGAGCGGTAAATTGAATTTCAGCATTATATTTCTTCATGGTGTTTTGGAACAACCCACTTCGAAACTGGACACCGTTGTCAACGATTATTTTCCTAGGGGCACCATAAACAAGTATTATTTGATCCTCAAATATTCGCACTACATTAGCCGCCGTAGCCGTACGAAGAGGAAAAGCAAGGAGAAATTTACTGAAGCAGTCCATGACGGTGAATATAAATGAATATCCTGTAGTTGTTCGGGGTAGAGGTCCAACAAGATCCGAACTCACTATTTCCCATGGACGAGATGCAGTGACCTGAGGAGATAAGGTTTGTCCTCTTGGTTTGTTTTGTTCCGGCTTAGTTCTTTGACACACTGAACATCTGCGGACGTATCTCGCAATATCAGCAAGCATTTTTGGCCAATAGTATCTCGAGTTTACTCTAGCTAGTGTTTTTGAAACACCTGGGTGTCCTGATGTAGCCGGATCATGATTATCTTTAATAACCTTCAGTCTATCTTCCCGGGGAAGAACTAGCAACCAGTCAGTTTGCCTTAAATCTGAAAACTGAGATTTCGAGTGTCGATACAATTTATTATTCTGGACCATCCACAGAGGATATTTTTCTGACGAGTCCTTAACACGACGAACCATATTGAGGTACCATTTATCAGAGCTCGAGAGTTGATCTGAAAATGATGTGTCTATAGCATTCAGACATGGCACAGCACGGGATAAGGCATCTGGCACTAAATGGTCCTTTCCTTTCCGGTGCACCACTTCAAAGTCATAGGCTTGTAGCCTTAGAGTCCATCTGGCAATCCTGCCAATAGGATCTTTTATATCAAACAACCATTTGAGACTATAGTGGTCCGTTATAACCACGAACTTTGAGCCTTCCAAATATGGACGAAGTTTCTCCACTGCAAAGATAACTGCAAGGCACTCTTTTTCTGTAGTAGAATATTTTCTCTCAGCTTTTGTAAGAGATCTACTTAAGTAGCAGATTACGCGCTCTCCATCCGGATACTTTTGGGAAAGGGTTGCACCAAGGCCATAATTACTAGCATCCGTTTCAACGACAAAAGGTTTGGTAAAGTCTGGACAAGAAAGTATTGGAGCTTTAACTAAAATTTGCTTGATTTTGTCAAGAGCCTCATCACATGACTTATCCCAAATGAATCGCTGATTCTTTTGTGTGAGTCGAGTCAAAGGTGACATCAAACTTGAAAAATTTTCTATGAATCGACGATACCATGAGGCCATACCTACAATGCGTCAAACTTCCGCAACTGTCTTAGGAGTGGGGATGTTTAGAATCGCCTCTACCTTCTCTGGATCAACAAGAAGACCCGATGCATTTATTACGTATCCCAAATAGCGCAACTCAGTCCTGCAAAATACACATTTCTCACGATTAAGAGAAAGACCAGCTTCTTTAATTCGATTTATTACAATTTCCAGTACCTCTATGTGTTTTTCAAAGGTGGATGTGCATATGATTACATCGTCCAGATAGACAAATGTATGGGCTTCTAGATCGACTCCTAAAACTTGATCGATCAGTCGCTGCCACGTCGATGGAGCCGAATGTAAGCCGAATGGCATTCTTTTGAATTGGAATAATCCTCGATTTGGTACGGTGAATGCTGTCAGTGGTCGTGATTCCTTTGCAACCGGTATTTGCCAGTACGCGGATTTAATGTCTAATGTACTTAGAAAACGAGCATCCCTCAGTTTATCTAAAATCCCACTAACATATGGAATAGGATAAGCGTCCGCAGTACTTACAGCATTCAGACGTTTATAGTTCACGCAAAATCGCCATTTGCCATCTGTTTTTTTGACCATAACTATGGGAGAGCTCCACGGACTCTTCGAAGGTTCAATTATGTCCTTCTTGAGCATGTCGTCCAACTCAGCGTTTACATCTCTTTGTAGTGCGGGCGACAGTGGGTAATACCGCTGCTTGATTGGTGCTGAATTCGTGTGGATGACATGTTCCACAAGATGCGTACATCCTAGTCCATCTTTCATGTCTGAAAAAGCTTTACCAATCGTTATATTCAAAGTCTCTCGCTGTGTTTCAGTTGAAGTGTCAAAATCACGAATACCTACCATTTCAACACTATTAATAGCTTCATTCTCACGGAAAGTCCATCTGTCATTATATAAATCGGGAATAATACCCATACGTATCCAAAAGTCGACACCCAATATTAATTTATGTGGTAAAGACGGCACAACTAAAATATCAATTACTACTACACGGTCTTCTAAACAAATAGGTAGGAAACACGAGCCCACACTCTCACAAACCTGTCCATTTGCCACTTGGCAAGCAACTGCACCATCCTCATTCAGTTTGCATGTCTTCTTTAAAATATTCCAACCAGGACCCCCCAAAATTGTTCTACCTGCTCCGCTATCTAACAATCCAAGAAAATTCACCCCCAAAATTTGGACTTTAAGGTAAGGACGCTGATCACCCCTAGAATGAGATAGCACATAATTTAGTATTGTCACTTCTTTAGAAAAATTGGTCGTACTACTAAATGAAGACTCCTCCTGCAGCCGACCTACTGAGAGGGTGTTGGTGAGTTTTTTGAGCAATTCTTACAAGAGGATGAGACAACTCCCTGTTTGCCACATTTGTAGCAAAATATTTTCTTTGGACTGGGACATTTTTTGAATCGATGACCGGATTTATTACAATTCCAGCATATAGGTAAGGGTTTAGATTCACTAACAGTAGCCGTGGGCGAAGAGGAATCAGAAGCTGAAGTATGAATAGCATGAATGGGATTAGAGGGTTTTCTATAAGCGAGATCTGGTTCAACCAACAACCTGGTGTTCGATGGGGGTGGACAAAACTTTTGAACCCTTAACTCCGTTTCCTCTACCTTCCTGGCAACCCCCAGCAATTCTGACAATGAGCCGAAATTATGAGTTGATATCTGCTTTTGAATATAAGGAAGAAGATTTCTCATAATCATCTGGACTCTAGTTGATTCTGACGGTAAATTAGGAAGCTTCCGGAAAAGGTTTTCCATAACAGAGACAAAATTGATAACCTTCTCTTGGGACCCTTGTGTGCGATTTCGTATTTCTTCCCACAAAGAGAATTCGTAATCGTGAGGCTGAAAATCCGTACGCAATTGATCCACTAGTTCCTCCCAAGAGTCAAACTTTCTTACTCTATACCAAAGTAAAGCATCTTTGGCGAAAAGTTCCGAACCCGAACGCAGTAAGCATTCTTTTGATAAGCCACGAGACACACGTAATTCCTCAACTCGTTCCAGAAAACTAGTAACGCTTGACAATCCATCGAATTTAATGTGCCAACGGGAGATATCTTGGTGTGGTCGAAAAAAATGGGTATCGGGATCAGTACTAACACGACAACATCCATTCGGGATAGTAGAGTCAGCTTGATCTAGAATAGCTGCTCTGTTGAACGTTGGCTGTTCCACTCGTATAGAACTCATGGTTGGATTATTAGAATTTGGTGGATTGTTAATGAAAGAACTAGTAGTTGGTGGAATTCCTGTTATATTAGAGTTATATAACGGACCATACACATTATCGCGCATCCCTTGTCTTGAAATAGGATAATTGAAATGTGGCATAGCGGCTGTGCTATAAAGAGGTTGACTAGAAACAAGATAACTAGGCTCGCTTCGAGATTGAGGTGAATGATAAATGTAAGAAGGTGATGCTACATTACTAACATTTACTTCAGAGACAACGGGGTTACCTATATTTGTGAAACTAGGGCCAGGAATTGACTGTATGATCGGCTGTGACATTCGAGGCTGACGAGTTCCAGCTGAAGAAGGTTTTGACACATTTCTAGTTCCAGAAGGTGTAATTGAAGATAAGTTTTCGAAAATATTTCTCAATGTAGAAGCTCTCCTAGGATTCAGGTTATTGAAATCAACTTTAGGACAGGAGTGCGTCGTAACCCGAGGTGGTTCCTCAATATTCAAATCACCCAACATCTCCTCACAGATAACCATTTCGCTAATCTCCGGTGCGTGATCTACCGAATTATGCAATATTTGCGGCAACAGTGGAACTGGATCGTCAATTATTGATACATGAGGGGGATGACTTGAATCATAGACCCGTTGCAACTCTATTTGTAATTTTTCACATAGATCAATAAGAGCTTGACGCTTATTTGTATTTGAAGAATCACAACTAATTCTATTCAACCTTTTAAATAGATGGATCAAACGAGAAAACAACCGTTTATACTCATTTATTCTATTTATCGCATTAAACTGTCCAATATCTTCTGCTATATCTCCTAACTTACAATCACAAATTGTTAATTCACCATCAGACTCAAAATGTGCAAATATAGGTTCCTCACGTTCTCCCTCCCGTTCCTGCCTTAGCAAATTGCTCAACAATGATCTATTTTCTCTAACACTTCCCCCAATTGGACTGTCACGAATCCTCAATTCATATATAAGTTCATCTCTAAGTAATCGATTTACTTCCATCGTGAACAAATTAAACCACTACCTAAACTTACTATGACAATCAAAGAACTTAGTTTTTAATACACGTAGTCTGAGAAAACCTAAACAAAATTGTTATCATAACACATTAACTGAAAATACTAAACATACAAAATTGTAAAACAAAAATTTATATCTCCAAATAAATAATTAATTTAATGGGACAACCAGTATATATACTTTCGCAGAACAACAACAGCACCAATATTTCTGTAGTACCGTGTTAATGACATTGACGCAAGTGACACATGCTGACATTGCTGACA
>CAJUYH010000842.1:61721-118389 GCA_910591685.1 Galerucella tenella
CGTTTAGTTTTGTTTACATTTGAATTTGTTTTGCTTAATCACTGATTAATTGTGCGGAAGCAATCCAGGTAGCAATTATCAAAAGGTAACAGTTTGGCGCCCAATTGGAAGTTTGCAGTTATTATTTTGATGGTCATAATTTTTATCAATTTTATTTACATTTAAGATAATAGTAAAATGTCGTTTGAATTGACAATTGTCACTACTGTCAGCAATGTCAGCATGTGTCACTTGCGTCAATGTCATTAACACGGTACTACAGAAATATTGGTGCTGTTGTTGTTCTGCGAAAGTATATATACTGGTTGTCCCATTAAATTAATTATTTATTTGGAGATATAAATTTTTGTTTCACAATTTTGTATGTTTAGTATTTTCAGTTAATGTGTTATGATAACAATTTTGTTTAGGTTTTCTCAGACTACGTGTATTAAAAACTAAGTTCTTTGATTGTCATAGTAAGTTTAGGTAGTGGTTTAATTTGTTCACGATGGAAGTAAATCGATTACTTAGAGATGAACTTATATATGAATTGAGGATTCGTGACAGTCCAATTGGGGGAAGTGTTAGAGAAAATAGATCATTGTTGAGCAATTTGCTAAGGCAGGAACGGGAGGGAGAACGTGAGGAACCTATATTTGCACATTTTGAGTCTGATGGTGAATTAACAATTTGTGATTGTAAGTTAGGAGATATAGCAGAAGATATTGGACAGTTTAATGCGATAAATAGAATAAATGAGTATAAACGGTTGTTTTCTCGTTTGATCCATCTATTTAAAAGGTTGAATAGAATTACTTGTGATTCTTCAAATACAAATAAGCGTCAAGCTCTTATTGATCTATGTGAAAAATTACAAATAGAGTTGCAACGGGTCTATGATTCAAGTCATCCCCCTCATGTATCAATAATTGACGATCCAGTTCCACTGTTGCCGCAAATATTGCATAATTCGGTAGATCACGCACCGGAGATTAGCGAAATGGTTATCTATGAGGAGATGTTGGGTGATTTGAATATTGAGGAACCACCTCGGGTTACGACTAACTCCTGTCCTAAAGTTGATTTCAATAACCTGAATCCTAGGAGAGTTTCTACATTGAGAAATATTTTCGAAAACTTATCTTCAGTTACACCTTCTGGAACTAGAAATGTGTCAAAACCTTCTTCAGCTGGAACTCGTCAGCCTCGAATGTCACAGCCGATCATACAGTCAATTCCTGGTCCTAGTTTCACAAATATAGGTAACCCCGTTGTATCTGAAGTAAATGTTAGTAATATAGCTTCACCTTCTTACATTTTTCATTCACCTCAATCTCGGAGCGAGCCTAGTTATCTTGTTTCTAGTCAACCTCTTTATAGCACAGCCGCTATGCCACATTTCAATTATCCTATTTCAAGACAAGGGATGCGCGATAATGTGTATGGTCCGTTATATAATTCTAATATAACAGGAATTCCACCAACTACTAGTTCTTTCATTAGCAATCCACCAAATTCTAATAATCCAACCATGAGTTCTATACGAGTGGAACAGCCAACGTTCAACAGAGCAGCTATTCTAGATCAAGCTGACTCTACTATCCCGAATGGATGTTGTCGTGTTAGTACTGATCCCGATACCCATTTTTTCCGACCACACCAAGATATCTCCCGTTGGCACATTAAATTCGATGGATTATCAAGCGTTACTAGTTTTCTGGAACGAGTTGAGGAATTACGTGTGTCTCGTGGCTTATCAAAAGAATGCTTACTGCGTTCGGGTTCGGAACTTTTCGCCAAAGATGCTTTACTTTGGTATAGAGTAAGAAAGTTTGACTCTTGGGAGGAACGGAGGAACTAGTGGATCAATTGCGTACGGATTTTCAGCCTCACGATTACGAATTCTCTTTGTGGGAAGAAATACGAAATCGCACACAAGGGTCCCAAGAGAAGGTTATCAATTTTGTCTCTGTTATGGAAAACCTTTTCCGGAAGCTTCCTAATTTACCGTCTGAATCAACTAGAGTCCAGATGATTATGAGAAATCTTCTTCCTTATATTCAAAAGCAGATATCAACTCATAATTTCGGCTCATTGTCAGAATTGCTGGGGGTTGCCAGGAAGGTAGAGGAAACGGAGTTAAGGGTTCAAAAGTTTTGTCCACCCCCATCGAACACCAGGTTGTTGGTTGAACCAGATCTCGCTTATAGAAAACCCTCTAATCCCATTCATGCTATTCATACTTCAGCTTCTGATTCCTCTTCGCCCACGGCTACTGTTAGTGAATCTAAACCCTTACCTATATGCTGGAATTGTAATAAATCCGGTCATCGATTCAAAAAATGTCCCAGTCCAAAGAAAATATTTTGCTACAAATGTGGCAAACAGGGAGTTGTCTCATCCTCTTGTAACAATTGCTCAAAAAAACTCACCAACACCCTCTCAGTAGGTCGGCTGCAGGAGGAGTCTTCATTTAGTAGTACGACCAATTTTTCTAAAGAGGTGACAATACTAAATTATGTGCTATCTCATTCTAGGGGTGATCAGCGTCCTTACCTTAAAGTCCAAATTTTGGGGGTGAATTTTCTTGGATTGTTAGATAGCGGAGCAGGTAGAACAATTTTGGGGGGTCCTGGTTGGAATATTTTAAAGAAGACATGCAAACTGAATGAGGATGGTGCAGTTGCTTGCCAAGTGGCAAATGGACAGGTTTGTGAGAGTGTGGGCTCGTGCTTCCTACCTATTTGTTTAGAAGACCGTGTAGTAGTAATTGATATTTTAGTTGTGCCGTCTTTACCACATAAATTAATATTGGGTGTCGACTTTTGGATACGTATGGGTATTATTCCCGATTTATATAATGACAGATGGACTTTTCGTGAGAATGAAGCTATTAATAGTGTTGAAATGGTAGGTATTCGTGATTTTGACACTTTAACTGAAACACAGCGAGAGACTTTGAATATAACGATTGGTAAAGCTTTTTCAGACATGAAAGATGGACTAGGATGTACGCATCTTGTGGAACATGTCATCCAAACGAATTCAGCACCAATCAAGCAGCGGTATTACCCACTGTCGCCCGCACTACAAAGAGATGTAAACGCTGAGTTGGACGACATGCTCAAGAAGGACATAATTGAACCGTCGAAGAGTCCGTGGAGCTCTCCCATAGTTATGGTCAAAAAAACAGATGGCAAATGGTGATTTTGCGTGAACTATAAACGTCTGAATGCTGTAAGTACTGCGGACGCTTATCCTATTCCATATGTTAGTGGGATTTTAGATAAACTGAGGGATGCTCGTTTTCTAAGTACATTAGACATTAAATCCGCGTACTGGCAAATACCGGTTGCAAAGGAATCACGACCACTGACAGCATTCACCGTACCAAATCGAGGATTATTCCAATTCAAAAGAATGCCATTCGGATTACATTCGGCTCCATCGACGTGGCAGCGACTGATCGATCAAGTTTTAGGAGTCGATCTAAAAGCCCATACATTTGTCTATCTGGACGATGTAATCATATGCACATCCACCTTTGAAAAACACATAGAGGTACTGGAAATTGTAATAAATCGAATTAAAGAAGCTGGTCTTTCTCTTAATCGTGAGAAATGTGTATTTTGCAGGACTGAGTTGCGCTATTTGGGATACGTAATAAATGCATCGGGTCTTCTTGTTGATCCAGAGAAGGTAGAGGCGATTCTAAACATCCCCACTCCTAAGACAGTTGCGGAGGTTAGACGCATTGAAGGTATGGCCTCATGGTATCGTCGATTCATAGAAAATTTTTCAAGTTTGATGTCACCTTTGACTCGACTCACACAAAAGAATCAGCGATTCATTTGGGATAAGTCATGTGATGAGGCTCTTGACAAAATCAAGCAAATTTTAGTTAAAGCTCCAATACTTTCTTGTCCAGACTTTACCAAACCTTTTGTCGTTGAAACGGATGCTAGTAATTATGGCCTTGGTGCAACCCTTTCCCAAAAGTATCCGGATGGAGAGCGCGTAATCTGCTACTTAAGTAGATCTCTTACAAAAGCCGAGAGAAAATATTCTACTACAGAAAAAGAGTGCCTTGCAGTTATCTTTGCAGTGGAGAAACTTCGTCCATATTTGGAAGGCTCAAAGTTCGTGGTTATAACGGACCACTATAGTCTCAAATGGTTGTTTGATATAAAAGATCCTATTGGCAGGATTGCCAGATGGACTCTAAGGCTACAAGCCTATGACTTTGAAGTGGTGCACCGGAAAGGAAAGGACCATTTAGTGCCAGATGCCTTATCCCGTGCTGTGCCATGTCTGAATGCTATAGACACATCATTTTCAGATCAACTCTCGAGCTCTGATAAATGGTACCTCAATATGGACCGTCGTGTTAAGGACTCGTCAGAAAAATATCCTCTGTGGATGGTCCAGAATAATAAATTGTATCGACACTCGAAATCTCAGTTTTCAGATTTAAGGCAAACTGACTGGTTGCTAGTTCTTCCCCGGGAAGATAGACTGAAGGTAATTAAAGATAATCATGATCCGGCTACAGCAGGACACCTAGGTGTTTCAAAAACACTAGCTAGAGTAAACTCGAGATACTATTGGCCAAAAATGCTTGCTGATATTGCGAGATACGTCCGCAGATGTTCAGTGTGTCAAAGAACTAAGCCGGAACAAAACAAACCAAGAGGACAAACCTTATCTCCTCAGGTCACTGCATCTCGTCCATGGGAAATAGTGAGTTCGGATCTTGTTGGACCTCTACCCCGAACAACTACAGGATATTCATTTATATTCACCGTCATGGACTGCTTCAGTAAATTTCTCCTTGCTTTTCCTCTTCGTACGGCTACGGCGGCTAATGTAGTGCGAATATTTGAGGATCAAATAATACTTGTTTATGGTGCCCCTAGGAAAATAATCGTTGACAACGGTGTCCAGTTTCGAAGTGGGTTGTTCCAAAACACCATGAAGAAATATAATGCTGAAATTCAATTTACCGCTCTTTATCACCCACAAGCTAATCCGGTGGAAAGAACACACCGGGTTATTAAAACAATGCTCACTGCCTATGTTTCGGAAGATCAACGACACTGGGATTTGTGTTTACCAAAAATAACCTATGCTATTAGATCTTCAAAGCACGAAGCCACTGGGTTCACGCCGAACTTGATAAACTTTGGTCGAGAAGTAACACTAAATGGGCTGGAAGACGATGAATTTCCCAGAACAAACACTGTTAGTATTCCAGAGAAAAGTGTTGCACTTAATAGACTGTTTACAGAGGTTAAAAAGCGGTTATTGGTGGCTTACCAAAAGTCAAAAATACCTTATAACCTTCGTCATCGAAATGAAAGATTCACAGTGGGTCAACGCGTTTGGAAACGAAATTATGTGTCTTCCGATGCGTCAAAACATTTTACGGCTAAGTTAGCTCAAAAATTTATTGGACCTTTTAAAATATTTAGGGTGGTGTCTCCTTGGTCATACGAACTGATAGATGAAAATGGTGCCTCGGTTGGTATTTGGAATGCAAAAGATATTAAATCAAAGCCTCCTGATAATGATGGAGATTGATTTTATTATTTTTTTTAATAGGATGTCATATGATTTTTTTTTTCTTTCTCTGTTTTTCTCTTTTTTTTTTTTCCTTTGTTAGATTTGTTTTGTGTAGGGTAAAACAACTAGGTATTATGTTAAGATAGTTAAGGTTTAAAGTTTCTTTGAAACTTTTTGTAGGAAATGGTGGTGTTGTTACGTGTTAAAAGTGTAACTTACCTTATAATCTGTTCATTTCGCTGAACTAAATAAAAATAGGCAAATAGTGGAATATTTAACAACTTTATTTTTCTTGTTTGCTACCTCTACACTGAAAGTTGGGTTTATGGAAACAATTTACATTGCGTTTAATAACAAAAATATTCTTTCTCGTACGTTGTTGGTTGAATATCTTGGCGACCATTCATATGTTATTACCTGAAAATGATAACAGAAATTAGTACTAAATATCCATGCTGATGTACAGGTAAATATAACCTGTTGAAGTACCTGTGTCAGTGTCAATGTCAATTCTCTTCTGCCATTGAGGAAGGTGGTCTCTACCAATGTTATCTATGGTCTTTTCTCTCATTCAGTATCTAGCCACTTTATTTCAAACTAGTTTCAAGAATCTTTCTAGAACATGGGAGTACAAAAAAAAAAGTAATACGACTACGATTGGACATCTTTTTGTGAGATTCCATTTTGGTTTTGAGGGATAAAAAAAAGCACTTTTGGTTCAGGAAGAACTTGCTACGCATTATTGCGGATTTTAAATAGAAATCTAAGAAATTTCAATAAAGTTTTTATTTTTGGTTAATGAAACTAAAATAAAATCACTGCTGTGGATCTGTGAACATTGAAATATTCTTTGAAGATTTCCATTAGTCCTTCATCTTCGATTATCCATCGAAGCCACTTACAGGTCACACCCCATCCAAGGTGAGTCCTTCATTACTTCCTTCATTACACCACATCTTTGCTAGACACTCTAGATACTAATACTACGTCATTTATTTTAGGCCTGTTTGTAAGAGTTTTTTTTGGTACTTACCTTCTTTCGTACCACTTTATTTTTTTTTGAGTTTTATTGGTTTATTTCCTGCGGTATATCTGGATTTATCTGTTTAAATATATATATATAAATAACTTACCTTTTTGAATAGAAAATCCACTGTAAGCCCAGTGCACATATACGTATATCAGCAAAGGGTAAAACTAATAAGATAAGTTACCTTTGTTAACCACCAACCATTGAATCATTTAAGAGTATATACTACTTCCTTCATAGAGTGACACTTGCTTATTTGTATACCTTGTTTTAACAAACAGATGTCTTAGAAATAAACTGCACAACATTTGATTTATTATCTATTTGAAGAACCTGCCCTGAGATATTACCACAGCTAGCAATATCAACTTTTATTGTTAACAATAGGTCGTTTAGTTTTGTTTACATTTGAATTTGTTTTGCTTAATCACTGATTAATTGTGCGGAAGCAATCCAGGTAGCAATTATCAAAAGGTAACAATGTGAATGAAATACTTCCTGAAAACAGAGGGGCCAGTGATAACTAGGTGTTGTCATATTCAATTTTGATACCTATCAATGAATTATATACATCCAATTAAAAATAAAGTTTTTTATAGTACCTATTTTTAGTTGGATTGATTGATAATATTATATATGTGATGGATTAAATTGATTTATCTTTCCCAGATTTTCTGAAATGTGTATCCCAGTTTGAAAACAAATAATGTTCTGAACCAGATTATTTGCATATTCTTTATATAAAAACAACATTGCTCATTATCATGAGCAAACGGCTCGGCCATATCTTTATTTTATTCAATAAGCATTTTTCCATTTTTGTGAAATCTTTCAGAATTATAAAGTTGAAGAAAAAGAACATTATTGTGAGGTTATGTTTTGAGTAATAGATTGTTTTATAGGTCATACTTTATAATTATTCCGTAATAAAAAATGAACACCTTTCAAGATATCGAGACCTTAGAAAGTGGAGAGAAAATTTTGTGTGTTGCACCTGAGGCATGGGATGGGAACAACAGCAACAACAAATTTTCCACCAGGACGTAGTGGTATTAGCCTATTAAGAAAGAGTCCCACGATGAGATCAATAGAGAGACGTGGTCCAAAAACCAGGAAGGTGATCTTCTGTGTCTATAGTTATTTCGTTGTAACTTTTAGCTGCGTTACTACTTTTATGTACACGCCTGTAGTACGCACCTATTCGTCCAAATTTCCGTAGTTTTGTAATTTTCCATCAATTTTTATCCCAATCTTTTCCTCCATGTTCTATAATGATTTCTGGAAAGTCATGAAACCTTTCAACGTAATTGAGATTCACAATCACATTAAGGTTAGCAATACTGTGAGTTTTTTTTTGGAATGAATTTCCATTTAAAGTCCAAATTAATTCCAATACAAAACTTCATAGTATTGCTTATAAATGGCACTAATTGAAGCACTTAAAGGCATTTTATGACCACACTAAATTCCAATTTGGCTATTTATTTTTTTGGCATATTTTGATGTCATTATCTCTATTTTTTGGCTACTTTTCATGACTTACTAGCAATCATTGCTACTTGGTTGCAATATTTAGTCTTAAACAAGATAAGACGTCTTTTAATGAAGGCCGATATTATTCTATAAAATAATGCTTAGAATATGCTGAACTTTATTATTTTTCTAAATTATATGCTTCGATCTGGTATTATTTGCTTGGTAAATGAAATGTGTTACTTGGGCACTATTTCAATGTATGATTCTACCTTAAAAACGTGACATGGTTGATTTCTATAATATACTTCGGTGAAACTTGAGATTTTTATACAACCGAAACTGTTTTTGTGCGGATGAATTTCATTGAATCATTTTCTACAATTCATTACAAAAACGCTTTGCTAGTCTACGCCAAATTTGAAATGTAATGCCTACCATCCATGTATCGTCGCGTCAGCGTAGCGTACGGGGCAAAAATACGACGTTTTCCAGCTGCAGACAACGCTTACATATTGGGAACTGTCGACAAAGCGGAATCGGAAGATTGTCAGTCGGTACGTATATGATGCGTGGTGTACATGTCTGTAAAGTAGTTGTAGCGCGCGCAAATTGCAAAACGTCGACCCGGCGCGCATTCATGTGGAATACAAATAAAATGATTAGACACTTTTTCGAGAAGGGGAAGGGAATACATCTCTTCACCTCAAATTGACTGACTTCATGGGATTTCTACTAGAGCACAAAAAATTTATCATAATTCAACACATACCGCTTCCCGACCAACTGACACAGATCAAAATCTAACTTAAAAATAATTTTCCTACGATCACACAGGAAAGTGACATAATATATCGCACTGTGTAGTTCTATGGAAAGTGGCCTTTATTCATACGTGGGCGGAAAAAAACTTATCCGTACGTGTACGGATAAAAAAGCTGACAAATGATTGACCACTGGCAAGCTGTCAAATATATAATTTTCAATTAGATTTACCTATAATATATCCAAATTTGAAGCGATCTTTTTGAAAAGTGAAATTTTTGTAGAGAAAAAAAATGTATGGCGCGATCGAGGATCGAACCCGCGTACTCTTGGTCAGAAGTCCGATGTTGTACCATCTAATCCAAATCTCCTGTTATAATGGTAGGAAAATGTGATTATCTTGAAAGGTATTCATGATAAGTATGTATGAAGTATGATGAACCATGATAATTTCACTTTCAATTTCTATAATTATCCAACCCATTAATAATTGTAATAACCTACCCATATTATAAAGTTAAACTACTTTAATTCTTATCACTATTGATAGTTATTGTTAATTTTGAAAACAATTATGTTAACTTTAATTGTAACATTTTGTGTATTAAGAGGAACATAATACCCAGTCTAAATTTCAAAAAATCATATCTTTTAAACGGTTGAAGATTAAGGCTTCATATTCAGGCATATCAAAATACAGGTATTTTTTCAGGGCTGGCTGTATATACAGCAATTGATCTTATGCCGTTTTCAAGATACGACCTTGAAAATCTTTCAAAATCAATAGTTTTCAAAATCCATGCAGACAGCCCTCACTAGTGAAAAAGTGAACACATTTTCTGAAAATTAGTAATATTACTTCGGATATATGGCTCCCTCTGCACTACTAGAAATCAGTGTACAGTCTGAGCGAGAATCGCAGCCGCTCCGGCAAAGCAGGCACGTTGCGGATGAACAAACATTATTATTGTGAAACAAATAAATATTAGGAACCTGTTGTCTGTATCATATTATTAGTTTGGTTTTGGACTGTGATTGAAAAGATCAAATATAGTTTGTAAGAATCTTTTTTTTTTGTATATGTATAAAACTTAATTATTTCAAAACTTGAACAAAAAATATAATCAGCGTTCTATAGTACGAAAGAAACGGACCTCCCTTAAAACTTTTACTGTTCACTTATTGGGTAAAATTTCTGAGAAAATAAAACCAAATATGCGCCTAAATACAATTTATTATTAGTGGTACTGGGTATTCCCTCAATAAATACGGCTCATGCGTAATAAGTTGTGAAATATTAGGTATTCTCAAAATTTTCGTTTAAAATATTTTAGTCAGTCTTAGTTTAGTGCTCAGGCATGAACTGTTCGGTAATTCCGCTCAGATCAGTCCGATGTAAATCTGTTTGCTCGGAATATTTTTACCGACGAGAAAGATTAATCTGTTTATCTGTCATGTTATGAGGTTATGTTGTAGTCACTCCTATCATTAGATAAATCTCGTACTCTTCGTGGACCATGAATAGCTACCAAAATTGCCTCATGGCTAGACATAGTCGTGAATAATGAAAAATAAATCTAAAACGAGAAAATCAAACTAAAAAATCGTAGTCTCTCGAATGAAAGACACAGACAAAAAGGAGGTTAGAAGTTCGTTTATATGTATGATTGGTCGGGCTGTGCGTTAATAGCAATTTGCTCAGATTAATCTGTGACCACGTGACCAAAAATCCATCTCCTCTGCGATGCAAATAACGAACTCATCTTTGGAAACCGATTAAGATATCGAGAGGCGGCTGAACGGCTTCAGGGATTAAGAAATTTTTTTCACGCTGTTTCCAATTTTGTATTTTTTCCCTAGACTACAGGAAAAAACTTGGGTTTTTTGGAGCTCAATAACTTAGACATTTTAAATAGAGCATCCTGTATGTTTTTGTACCGTCGAATAAGCTTTTACTTTCCAAAAATATATGGTTTTATAGCAATTCAAGGTGTTCTTAAGGAGCAGATTATCTTTAAAAGATAGACTGCAATTCCTTGACTACAGTAACTCCGTACATTTTTGTCAGCGCATAACTTCTGAACTAGTCGGCTTCAGGAATTAGAAATTTTTTTACGCTGTTGCCAATTTAATATGTTTTCGCTAGACTCCAGAAAAAAACTTGGGTTTTTTGGACATCATTATAATGGAATAAGTTATTGATGTTCGAAACAGGTCGAACAGAACAATTAATTGAAAACGAAATACAAAAAATGAGTACAAAATTATATGTAGGTATGTGCTCAATTAACCTACATAAATTTTTTAATAGAAAAGTTGAAAAATATGCACACCATTCTTGTCAATTCATTTATGCAAGTGTAGTTAAAGATTTAAAAAACAGTCTCTCAACATTTGTGGTTGAATATTTTTTATAACGTTTTATATGATTTCTTATGTTTAGCTTCTCGATGTCATGACTAGTTCAGAAGTTATGCGCTGACAAAAATGTACGGAATAACTGTAGTCAACGAATTGCAGTCCATCTCTTAAAGATAATCTGCTCCAAGAACACCTTGAATTGCTTTAAAACCATATATTTTTGAAAAGTAGAAGCTTCAGCCTAACCGATGGTACAAAAACATACAGAGTGTTCCATTTAAAATGTCTAAGTTATTGATCTCCAAAAAAAACAAGTTTTTTCCTGGATTCTAGGGATAAAATACAAAATTAGCAAAAGCATGAAAAAAAATTCTCAATTCCTCAAGCCGTTCAGTCAAAACCGCCTCTCGATATCTTAATCGGTTTCCAAGCTATGGGCTCATAAAATGTGTCGGAATTCAAATGATCACCCTGTATATGAATACCTACGTGAAGATCCATGAATTTGTTTTGGAGTGTTACAATGGATGATTTTTCGATAGATCACAGATATTTTTCGTAGTTGTCAATATGTGATATTCCAATTAGTTGTAATTTGATTATATTTGTACATTTATTTTGTACCTTCGAATCGAATAAGGGGTGTTTTTTTTTTGTGGGTGGGAAAATCTTCTAAAGACGCCTGGGAAGATGTCCCAGGTGTGCTGGATTCGACTAGCTGCCCAGCCGCCTACCAGCTAAAAACCCACCCTCTTCTCCGACGGCGCGCGTGGGACCGTTCTTAGCGAACATAGCTTCACTACGCGCTGGCTTTCCTTTCATTCACTCCGTTCACTTCAGTTTATAAACCCCAAATTTTCGTATTCTCTTTCTTCCCTTTCTTTCTCTTTCATTGTTGTTTTTACAAAATTGTGTATTTTCTCGTAGTTTTCCTTGCACTTCATCATTTCTCTCATCATATTCTCCTCACTTATTTCTCTAGCGATTTGCTCTACCAATACATCTCTGGACTGTGCCAATCGAGCACACTTGTATAGGGTGTGAGATGCACTATCTGCCTCTCTGCAGTACACACATTCGTCGTCTTCTGTTTTCCCTATTCGGTACGTATAGGCTCTGAAAGAACCATGACCGCTTAGGGCTTGCGTCAGGTAGTAGTCTGTTTGGCGGAAAGGGCATTCCAACCATTCTATAATATTTGGTATCATCTTCTTTGTCCACTGTGCCACGTCTTCCGTCAGTTCCCATTCGCTTTGCCACCTATTTATCGAGATTTCTCTTTCTTCTATTTTTGCAATTTTTTTTCTTCCGTCTTCTCTTTTGTACAACCGCCTTCTTTCGTCTATTTTGATGTGAATAGGAAGGATTCCGGCTATCACTTGTACCGCCTTGCTGGAGACTGTTCTGTATGCGCTGGTAATTCTTAGTAATGCTTTCCGTTGTGCTTTAATCAGCAGTTCTTTATATTTTTTAATTCCTGTGACTTGGTGCCAGATCGGTGCGGCGTAGAGTAGCGTGGAGTCTGTAGTGGCTCCTATGATCTCCCTCTTCCTGCTGCTAGGTCCACCAACGTTGGGCATAAGTCGACTTAGGGCTGTTGCCCTGGCCTCTGCTTTCCGAATGGCGTATTTTACATATTCGCCGTATGTGCCTTGTTGATCTAGCATTACTCCGAGGTATTTTATGGCTCTTTTTGGTTCGATGCGAATTTCTGCCATTTTGAAACTAACCAAGTGTTTGTCCTTTCTCTTGTATTTTAGGAGTACTGCTTCCGTTTTTTCCGGCGCTAGTTCGAGGTAATTTTTCTCTATCCATTTACTTATGGTTTCCAGTGCCTGGTTTGCATCTTCCACTAGGTCTTGTGGACTATTTGCGCACACTATTACCGCCAAGTCGTCCGCGTATGCAACGGCCTTGACTCCCTCCGGCCACGATAGCTTTAGAATTCCATCGTACAGTACGTTCCATAGAGTAGGCCCAAGGACAGAGCCCTGTGGGACCCCGGCTGTTACCTGCATCTCCTGTCCCTCTTCGATTTTTATCTTCCGATCCGTCAGATAATCTTTGATGATATTTTTAAATATTTCGATATCTTTATCCTTTCAAGGTTTTCCAGGATTTTTGGCCACGATGCGGTGTTAAATGCGTTCTTTACATCAATCGTTATGAGGGTGACCCATTTCATTTCCTTATGTTCTCTCACAGTGTTGAGGACTTCTTCAATCGCTGTTATTGTGGATCTTCTTTTTCTAAAACCGAATTGGAGGTCTGAAATACCACCTTTCGCATCTAGTTCTTTTTCTAAGCGTCTTTTGATTAGTGACTCGAAGGTTTTGCTGATCGTATCCAGCAGACAGATTGGCCGATATTTTCCAGTGTTTCTTCCTCCCTTCGGGATTAGCACCAATTTTGCGGTCTTCCAGTTTCCTGGAACACTCTGCTGTATTAGTAATTTATTCATTATATCCAGTAGCCATTTGCTTGCAATACTTCCCACCATCTTGATGATTTCCGGAGGTATACCATCAGGTCCTGGGGCACGACCATTTCTTAATCCGTGCAAGGCTATCTCGAGTTCTTCTGCAGTGAATACAGGGGGGTTACTATTTTTTTTTCCGTCATCCAATAATCGTCTTTTTTTGGGAATAATTCGTTGACGATTTTTTTCTTTTGTTCTAGGGGTATGTCATATGGAGTATGTCCGAATTTTCGGGTCACGATCCTGTATGCATCTCCCCATACGTCTTCCTCTAGTTCATCCCTTAGTTTATTCCACTGTTTACGTTTAGAGTCCTTGATTAGCTTGGTGAGTTCTTTTCTTTGGATTTTTAGATCATCTGCTGCTTGCATCAGTTCCCTTGGATCAGTTATTCGTCTTCTTCTTGTTAGTGCCCTCCTGGCTTTGTTGCATTCACCTCTTTTGTTCCCGATGTTTTCGTTCCACCAGTACGGATTTGATCTCTTTTGATTTCCTCTTACTTTCGACCCTTTGTACGCTTCCTTGATAACTCTTGTTTCGGAGCATAGGCTGTCGTTATTTCCTATTTGCTCGATGTTCCACAGTATAAGTTCTTTAAAAAGCTCCTTATTTATGATATCTTTGTTTGGTTGAATATATCCGGGTTTTTGTGTGTGGTCTATGATCTCGAACTTGATGTAGGCATGTTCGGTTCCCGAGTCTAAGTCCATTACTTCCCATTTATGGATACTTTTTGCAAGGTTTGAAGTAGTTAATGTAACGTCTATGTATGATTTAGATAGGCCTCTCACGAAAGTTGGCTTGTCCCCGTCGTTGTAGACTGTAATATTCATGGCGTCAATAAGATTGTCCCAGAACTCTCCTCTTCTGTCTGTAACCGGGGAGCCCCATTTTGCTGACTTCGCGTTAAAGTCTCCGGCTATCATGAATTCCTTGTTCGAGGTCTTGGCTCTCTTAAGAATATGTTCCACTTTTTCCTCATATTCACGTTGGGTTATATTTGGTGATATGTAGCAGCCGTAGATGCTGTAGTTCTTCATGTGGATTCCAACGTATCCGTCTCCGACTTCTACTCTTTTAACTTCGAGTTTCTTGTTCTGAAAGTAGATTCCGAGATCCTTTTGATTATCCGCTATCCATCCCGTTTTCCCTGTAATTTTTTTGTTAGGTTCTCCTATGATCATTATGTCTGCTTCTATTTTTTGTGCGGTGGCAAGGGCCAGATCATGAGCAGCGTACTTTCTACCTAAGTTTGCTTGTAGGTATGTGATAATAATAATAATAATAATAATAATAATAAGGGGTGTTACAAAGGCTTTAAGTTGGTAGGTATCGTGTTTGGGGTTTTGACACCTGTCAGTAGGGTGCTAGAATGGAATGTCAGCCATTCTAGTGTTTTTTTCTTCTTCCGGTAGCGGAATTGAAAAGAAGTAATGTCGGCCTGAGGCATTGGATTTGAAATCTAATATTTTCCTAAGGCCTGGAGTGCCATCCAAAGTTTTGGGATTTATGAAAAGTTTCCTCAGATTTCAGTGGAAATACATGTGCTAGTTGTTTTGTGGAATTTTTCCGATAATTGGGCTTTGGAAGATTGTTAGCTAGAGGTTATCTCTATCCACGAGTTGGATTTTCTATCGACAATTTCGAATTGATTTATGCTGGTTGGTAGGTGGTTGGAAGGAACGTAGCTGATCCATTGAAACCTAAGCTTGGACCCTTCACGATAGAAAGTATGTACTAGAGTAATATTTTCATGTAGCAATAGGAAAGAGATGGACAAGATTTTAATTGGGCTTCGTTTTCTCAATTTAAGGGTTCACCCAGAGGGCATTGAAAGATCCTCGCCCACTGAGGGTTTCGCAGAGACTTCACCCACTGCACTGAAGCTGTGATGTTCTACGACAGTGGATGCCCGCTGGAGAATAGAATAGGGGAGATTTCCTGGACAGTTTCATAATTGTGGTTTTTGATATCTTCTCCACATTTAAAGTTGGTTTCTTTAAAGTTAAGTTGGCTTTTGATATTTTCTCCAAATTTGAAGTATTTTTTATTTGAGGGGGGAAATTAGAGAATTTTATTAGTGTTTGAAAAAGGGGAGAAATGAGAGGATTTTACTAGTATTCAAGAAAGGGGGGAATAGAGGATTTCACTAGCATTTAAGGAATGGGGGAAATGAGAGGATTCTACTAGTATTTAAGAAAGGAGGGAAATTAGAGGATTTTATTAGTACTCAAAAAAGGGGGGATTAGAGTATTTTACTAGCATTTAACAGAGGGATGTTATGGGATTTTACTAGGATCTAAGAAGATTATGAGATTCCAAGTAAGGTTAGTTCTCTTACTTAGGGTTTATTATTGATGTAAAATTTGACTTTGGAATGTATTTATCTAAAAGATCATATTTATATGTATGTAAATGCGGACATCACCCTTTCTTGATGGTTTGGTGAGATATACTTTCTTTGCGCTGATTGCCTTGGTACCGAAGCTATCCGATAAGCGGTATTTACATTATGGTGTAGAAATTTAGAGTTTAATTTTTTTGGGTTTAATTTCTGATCTATTTCCAGGTTAATATTTAACACTTCCATTCACCTTCAGTAAAACGGAAGTGAATATAGAGTTACTCTGTGTGTATTGGTTTACGAAAAAGATTTCGGCAATGTAATTTTTTTTTCTACAAACTTGTAATTTTTCTTATCAGTATTAGAAGGTTAGAGTTGTTGGTTGTGGTATTGAGTAGGTTCCAGAGCCCCTCCATTTAGTTGTTTTTGTTATTTTGTAAACTCTTTGAGGTAGTTGGATTTTCCTTCGGATAATGAGACTGTAAGTTTAGTGAGCTGTTCTAATTCACTTCCGCTCATTTGCTAGGTTTAGAACGGGACCAAGACGATAGGGCAAATAGATCCAGCTGGCGCCCATATAGATTTTTTTTCCAGATTCGTAGCTGACTCACACCCAGCCGCCGACTTAGTTAGTTGAAGGCCCGAAAGGTTGACACCGGGACAACTGGACTTCACTTGTAGCTTTTTTTGTGCATTGGCCCAGCGCCGTGTTTGACAGGTTACAGACATTTCAAAAATTCATAAATATTTACAGAAATTGGATTCAAGATTTTTCTTAAGTCGACGCTGTAAGTTGACCAATGGCAGAATCCCTTGTTGCCAGATTGAAAGAATTTGACAGTTGATAATTGATCAATATCAACAACCAAATTCCATCCAACCTAAACAATTTAGTTGTAGGTAATGGCATTTGTTTTTGTTTCAGGAGGCACTCGAACTCCCCTGAACAGAAAAAGAATAAGCGATCCGGAACTAATTCTGGGGTAACGCAATTTTGTGCGTGTGTGTTACATCACATGATTTTCAAACAACTCAACCTACATAGGATGACTGGGCGGTAGCTGGTAGTACGTCATAATATGTATTCTAAAGAAAAAATTCAGCTTGTAAACGAACTCCACAAACCAATACGGAAAAAATTCCCTCGGAGACGCACTATTATTAAGGGCCTTGACGATCTTTGGCAAATGGATCATGCGGAGATAAGGAATTTTGCATCACAAAATTGGAATCATAAAATGATACTGGTCGTCATTGATTGTTTTTCAAAGTTTGTGTGGACACGGCCACTAAAAACGAAGACCGGAGAGGAGATTACTCGGGCATTCTTGGACATTCTCGCTCACACTAGACGAATACCAAAAAATCTGCAATCAGATCAGGGAAAGGAATTTTACAACAGCAAATTTCAAAATTTAATGAGAAAACACACCATAAATCATTACAGCGTATTCAGTACAAAGAAAGCTTCTATGGCAGAGCGTGTTATAAGAACGCTTAAATCGAAACTCTACAAGTATTTCAGTTTAAATGGCACCTACAAATGGATTGATATTCTGCCTAAAATTACTCAAAACTACAACAATACAAAACATTCCACATCAAAATATAAACCTTCTCAAGTCAACAAATCCAACGAAAAATCTATTTTGAATAACACCTATAGTCATTTGAAGATAGCCGTTCCACGAAAATTTAAAGTTGGCGACATTGTGCGCATATCCAAGGCAAAACATGTCTTTGAAAAAGGATATACACCCAATTGGACTACAGAAATATTTAAAATCACCAAAGTAAAAATTACCAATCCTGCTACGTATTTACTTGAAGACATGCAAGGAACACCAATCAGCGGCTGCTTCTATGACGAAGAACTACAGAAAACATCGAATCCGGACGTTTACTTGGTGGAAAAAGTTCTTAGACGTAAAGGCAAGAAACTGCTCGTGAAATGGTTAGGCTTAGACAAAAAACATAACAGCTGGATTGATGGAGTTGATGTTTTATGACGTGAAAGGCCACACACACACGCTATAAATTGGAGTCGTTTCAGATCTCAAACTCACTTAGCAACATGCAAGGTGTCAGTAGTGGTGGTGACGATAGTAGTAGTAGTAGTGATAATAACTATACTGCAGAGCTGGATACAATTTTGAAAAACTATGAGTTTGCTGCAAAGTCTGAAAATGTGTACCTGCTTTCAACACAATATTCAATTTCTGGTTATGAAGTAAAATGTGGAATAAGTCCTGCTAGATCATTCACGCCTGCTGTAATTCTATCTCAGCAGCTCAAGTTCAGCAAAATTTCCTTTAGCATTCACGAATGGCATACCTTTATTTCAATAATGATGCAACAGATGACCGTAGATGAGTTCAAACCTGATTCGAATCCATGTGGAGACTACTGCACCATTACCCCATTAAATTACGATGACTGTAAGGTAATTTTTGAGAGGAAACATGGCGTCGAGTATTACATGGATGAAGAAGAAGTATCCCAAATTTTAAAATTAAATAATTTAATTATACAACGTATATCTGCTTTGGAAAATTTGAATTTTTGTCAATATTATTATTATAATGTTTTGGATTTCTGTAAAACTATCACCTCTGTAAGTCCTTTACAAATTTTACATGCATTTTGTTCCATAACCTCAAACGATATGTTAAACAACGCTCTCAGAGAATATGTATACTTTTATAAACTCAAAGTTATCAATGATTTAAATAAATAGTTGTATATTATTGGTGTTCTCTTGAACTGGTTGTGTGTGAATAAGTTTTGAGTTCAAATCAATTTTCCATAGGGAAGATCAACGTGACATTTGACGTGACAACGCGACATTTGAAGTGACATCGCGACATTTGACGTGACAACGAGACATTTGACGTGAGAATTGACATTTGACGTGACAACGTGACATTTGACGTGACAAGTGTTTCGTACAGGATCAACATTAGGTCCTATTGACAGCGTGATAATTTTGTTACACTCAGTATATGTATTAAAAGAGTATTCAACGTAATTTTAAACGATGTCACTTGTACTCTACACTCTATTGAAAGAATAAGGCCTTTTTCAACGTCACTTGTCATTAAAAGATATATGTCACCTGTCTTTGTATGATACACCCTATGTTTTGTCTCATACTTTTTGCTGCACCCTATATATGTTAAAAGAATGTTGGGTGTTTTTTTTTTTCAACGATATGTCATAGCGGTAGTGAACGTTAATGTCATTCCAACGTCACTTGAGATAATTTTGCAACACTCTGTATATGATAAAAGAGTAGGTATCATAAGAATTTGTGTTGCTATGATATATTCAGTTAAAGTTCAATAAAATTCTCAAATAGCACTTTGAGTCTTCACATGAATGTAGGAAAAAGAAATAAAAAATGAATTATATAATATATATATTTATGATAAACAATAACTATAAAACTTACACATCTTAAAAGTCTAAATCACAAAATTTGATTGAACCGACAAGAGATTAATATATTTATGATAAACAATAACTACTAAACTTACACATCTGAAAAGTCTAAATCACAAAATTTGATTGAACCGACAAAAGATTAATATATTTATGATAAACAATAACTATAAAACTTACACATCTTAAAAGTCTAAATCACAAAATTTGATTGAACCGACAAAAGATTAAATTATAAAAATGAAATAAAAACAAACGAAAGAATTACAAATAATAGAATCCGTCAAAGTGATCAATATCGCTATCACTATCATATATGTTCCCCTAAATCTGTGAGTTCTAGCAGAATTATGGAGTTTCACAATTCAAGAATCTTCATCATTTGTTTCAAAAAGTACTGTTCTATAACAACTTTGACACCACCAATCTTTATTGTGGTACAAATCACGAATTATATCTTCTGACTCGCAAACATCATGGTGATGATCATTGTTTACAATTAAATGTTTTCTCAATCTTCTATGACATCTTTTAATGCTATCAAAACATTCTTTAAAAGCATATATGTTATATCTATCAATCCTATAATAGTTAACGCATATGCAATATCCAGACTCGTCTTCAAATATGTAGTCCCAGTCAGATCTACCAAGTACAGCATTTCGGTTTTTGTACATAATGTCTCGTGAACAATGAACATAATTGAGATTTCTACAAAACCGTGACTGATCATTTTGAGCGGTCTTATTTAAAAATCTCCATTTGTATTCTGCCAATTTTTTTGCGATTTGTTTGGTAAGAGCCCATGGTAATTTTGATGATTCGAAAAAATCTGCTAGACATTCTATAGTTTCGCAAATTATTTTTATACAGTTTTCACTTAATGTATCCATATCTAAAACAATCAGAGTACATTTTTACATACATATACTCGACAAAAAATTAAAATATTACTCAGTGTTACTTAGTTTGTAATGTCCCCAGGGAAGCGTATCAAACGACTCTGGAATTAGTGACCGCTTATCATCTTCAGGAGAAAGGCCTACTTTCTTTTGTTCAATGCTGAAAACGTTATGTGCATAGGACTGAATTGTGTTTTGGAAAATGTACTTCGACTCCCAGTTTTTTAAACAGTTCAAGTAATCTTGAAAGTAATTTTATTTCTTACAACATTTTTCTCTACCCCCTTAGATTTTTTCACTATTTTCCCACCCCTAACTTTAAAAGCATACATTTTTGAACGTAGCCCTATGAAATGTGTCAGAATAGAACCATTACATTAATCTTTCATCAAACCTAACACCTTTTTGTTTGCTAACGGAATGTTAAAGTAATTACCCTCTGCATAATCACTCGTATCAAACATGTGTATATCATCCTTTATCACTTCTTCGTATACGTCATTACAATGAAGTTCATACGTGAAACTATCTGTATCTGTATACATTAATTTGCAATTTTTTTCCCCAATTTAGGGATGATGTATAAATAATGGAAGTCATACATACAAGTTTTTGAAATGTCTAAAATGGCCATCCCAATGTACAGGGGCTTATTGGAAACGGGATTACTCTTTTTTAATTCTATTGCAACTAAATTTTCTTCAGAAATTGTCCTAGATTGAAACCAAGGACTAGCAATCAAGTTTTCAGCTCCATAATTTTACTATCCTATGATTCCGTATATTTTCCATGGTTTTACCAAACACCGCGTTATTCATCAATTTATACAAATTTTTGGCAAAAGCTGTAGTAGCTTCCGTTCTTAGTTTAGAATTTAAAGCGATGTGGGGTTTTAGCCATGCAGCTTGCTTAAATTTTAAAATTCTATGTATTTTTGTTAAAATTAAACCATTTGCTGAAGCTTGTTTCAAATTTCGATAGTGTAAGATATAATTATGTTTATTGTGTAGGGTAGCTTTAATTTTTTTCAATTTGGAATTGGGAGGCATTTTGTGTTCAGGACAAAAAGGAAAATCTTGGTGTAGATCGTGTTGCTCCTCAGGGTACTCCAGGTCTACCTCAAGAATGTATCCCTCCGGAGAGTCGTCTGCAATTTGATTAATATCAATGTTCAAGTTATCTTCCCATTTGAAGTCTGCATAAGGGAGGAATTCTGACATTGCCCACCCATGAAGATTGTTCACATCTAGGTACAAAAGGTACTTAGAGGGTTTTTGAGGGTCATACTCCTCCTCCATGTATTTATTAATGGCTCCGGAATATCGATTTGAGCAAACAGATATTCCCCCCTGAATACCCCTCTCAATAAACATAATCATATGAATATCTCCAAGTAATTCTAATTTTATTTGGGTATACCTCAACATTGCATCCCACGTATACCCAGGAAGAGTATAGCACCACGCAGGATGTAGCTGATACGTTTGCAAACAATTACTTCGTAACTGCTCAAAAACGTCTGCTAATAACAGTATGTCTGTTTTCATATATAGCTGACTATACTCTCCCAGGCTAGCAGTATCAAAATACTCCCAAACATTTTTTGCATGGTTATATTGTTCCATGGAAATATTCGAATCATAAAGTTTATTGTAAAAATTTCTAATGGACGGTAATTCTACATCGTTGAGCTTTTCTATACAATCGATGTAATCGTATGGAAAAACCCCTTTTTCCATCAAAAGTTTCAGTTTTTGGTTATTTAAATCATGAAACTCTTGTTTTAAATTTTTAAAATCATCCTTCTTCAGTGTAGATACCAGTTCGCCTAGACCTGCTCCCATAAATCTAACGGAGTCTATGAACCTAAACTTGATGCTAGTTTCAGTGTCATGTAGGGTAAAACTTATATATTTTTCCTTATTTATTGGTAGTATGGAAACCTTACCACGTTTTGCAATTTCCCTTATAGCAAAATGTGAGTCATAGCCGCTCAAGTTATGAAAAATCACTGGAACAACAAAAACTTTTTTAAAATTCAAATTGCATGCTTGATGAGCGTATCCACGAAATTTTCTTGTGAAATGATCATGATCTCTAACGACTATATCTTTATCAGTGAATTCATGTTCACAAATGTGACAATTTAGTGCATTTACCAAGTTAGGTGTAACACCAAGGGGTATTATATCTAAAATTATGGTCTGTACAAATTTTGCTACATCTGTTAACTGATTGGTAAACCAATCTATGCAGTCTTCACCCTGATGATATTTATAATATGAGAGCTGATCATCGTAAGCGCATTTTAAATAATATCCTGCAGAAAAAGCTACGTGTTGTTGATATTTTTTAGTTTTATCTGTTTTTTGTTGATCTGTACAAGCCTTTAGTATGGATTTTAAATCACTATAAATAACAAAGGGACATTTCTACTTATAAATAAAAATTTTAAATTCAATGTGAGTATGATTGGGAAAAGAAATTTTTGACTCATTCGTATTTTTACAAACACTTTCATGCTTATCCAAAATTTGTTTACTACGAAAATAGTTCAAACATCTATCGCAAATGAATTTTTTAATCTTACATCTATTAAGTTGAGATGAAATTAATCTAGATAAATTTTTTATCCAACAATAGTGGTACTTAATGTTTTAATTCGTATCGTCTACAGGAGGGATAATACTTGGATTGGACCAGCAATAGATTAACATGTCTTTCAAGTTTATTTTCAGTTAATCTTGTAGGAATTACTGTATAAAATGTAGATTCATTCGATTGATTTAGTTCTAAAGAGTAAAAGACAAGCCAACTCCCATCTCATATTTGTTTATTGCAACTTCCAAAAAAATTATTCGAGATAATGCCCACTCACTTTCTTTTTCAGCAAATTCTGATAAACTGTTCAAAATAGGATCAATAATATTTATACTAAACCAATCATGTAAATCATCTCCAATGTCTAATACAACATTGGGAGTACTAAAATATTTGCGGTCTACTAACTCCACGTCTTTTGATTGTTTAATAAAATCCCCACAAAAGGTGGTGTTCACTTTTGAAATTTGTGTTTCCTTGAGAACTAATGAAATCTTGTTTTTAAAAATTTTGATAGCATCTGTAAAAAATGCATTTATATCTTTATGTGACAAGTTTATCATAACTCCTGTTTTCAATCGACTTTCAAATGCAGCATTAATGTTTTCCCACTTGACCCTTCTACTAGATTTCTCAAGTCTTTCACCCACATGAACCACTTTTATTAAACATCGCATGTGCTTCAAATGTGCTATTTTTGTATGAATTTTATGTTTTACTCCGATCGAAAACTTGAAAGATTTTAAAGCTTGATTACATTTTCTGAGGTGTTTATTAATCAGTAAAATCCATTTGTTTCTATTTGAAAAGGTTTGAATTTTGTTCAAAGAATTTAAAATTCCATAAAGTTGCTGTAGAGTGCCACTGAAGTTCGACATTCTTGAGTATATGAATAAAAAATGTACTCACCAGCTTTCTAAAGTTGTCTCCGACTGCGGATGTGTACTTCCGAATTTCCTTAATCTTTAAGTAGTCCTCAGCAGGTCGCTTCCAAATTTTGTGCAATGGGTTATATTGCGACTGCGGATGTGTACTTCTGAATTTCCTTAATTTTTAAGTTGACCTCAGCCGGTTGCTTTCAAATTTTGTGATGTGTTGCTGAAACAGAAAAATAATTTTTCAAATGATTTTAAAACAGAATCAAAAATGCTAGGTTAGGTTAGGTTAAATGTGAGTGGACCTCAGGCCCTCGCACATGCTAAATAATTAACAAAATTTTAAACATAAAAAATCTTACCGTTCAATTGTTTTCTTCAATTTTGAATAGTGTCCTGGGGCGGTAGCCACTACAAATATCTTGTAGCCCCAAAAACACCAAACTGTAGCTCCCCTTGTTGATATGTAAAATATATTTCTTGTATTTATCAGTCACCCTTCGGGGAAGAAAAGTCACATTATCTTCTAATTCTACAAATACTGCTTCTCCAAATTTTGATTGAACTATTTTAACGTGCCTGATTTCTTGGGGGACGTTTTCCGGAATGTTTTTTAGCTTGATAATGGGTTTGTTTTCTACTCCTGTGGAAGTAGAGAAGGTGTTTAATTCATTGATAAAACTCATCTGAAATAAACAGGATAATTGTTGTACCAGTCTGCAAAGAGTTTCCTCTAATAAATTTATAGCAAATAAAACTTTTTCAAAATCTTTGAAATAGTTTTATTTTTGGAAACAAATTCCAAAAACTAAATGTAAAGAGCAAATAAAAAATATAAAGATAAAACTTACTTTGTTTTCAAAAAAACTCGAACTCGATCTAGACTCTTTGATTGTCAATATGGAACTGTCGTTGTCGTAATACCAAAAATGTATTTATACCTTTTTCAAGGATTTCATATCACTTTCGTGAAATTGTGATAAACGATTATTTTTGTAATGTTGATAATATATTTTCTATTTGGTTATTGTGGTCTAAAAACATATCATTTTTGTACAATTTCCAAGGTTTTTGATATTTCGCATTTCCTGTGTTGAATGCTATAGATCAGGGTAGGGAATCTCCGAACGAGCAAGGGTACCGCCACCTAGGGATCGGAAAATACACTGAAATTGCGGATTTAATGAGAACATGAAGAGAACTGTAACGCCGTTGAAAGATACTTCCACCCACTTCGACTGTTTAACTTAACCTAATAACCACTTGTTTGTAGACGTGTCTAAATTATCTACGTTGTAGGCGATTTTGTCAATTTTGTGCCTTGGTAGTAGATTTTCCAAGTTATTGTATATATATAATATTTTGTTAAGGTCGGTGTGTTAGTTTAGTTTAGTGTGGACTTTTTCATATATAGACAATGGCAACAAAATGTATAGTTTAGGACTGTACTGTGAGGTGCACCCGGTAATTTTTTTTTTATAATATAAAACATGTTTAATTAACTGAAAAGTGACAAAATATTGAAGCTTTAAACTTCCGAGCCATGAAGAACAACGTTCGGTTTGGCTGGAGAGAAGTGGAAACCTCTTTTTGGATTTAACAGGGCACGAAAATTGGAGAATATGCTTTCGTCACTTTGGCCAGGACTGCTTTGTTAAAGTAGAAAAAGGCGAGGGCATGGTATTGAAAAGGTTTTCTTTGCCATCCCTGTTTTTGCCTGGTAAGTAAATTTTTTTGTACATATATTTATTGAATGTTATTATATTAGAGTGTTTTTTTAGATTACAATCCAAAGGAGGGATCTGATTTTTTTGTTTCCCACTATGGTACCCTCACAGGTAACAGCTCTTCAGCAAAATAAAGGTATTTATTGTTGTAAGTTTAATATAATTTAACTTATACAAAGTTTCTGTAGATGCGATGAAAGAATCTGTTTTTCATTCCTCAGTTGGGAAGGTGACAACACCAACCAAAACCTATTCAAGGGAATTGATTAATGGTGAGTTTTTTGCAACTCGTTATGATATAATTTTGGCAGTCATACAATGTACCTAAGAAATATTAACATAATTTTTATGTTACAGCTATTCCATCCACGAGCCGGGTGTGTGAGGAGGACATTTTGCAGAGCATCAAGCCATTATCAAATAATGGTATGTATCAAGTAAAATATCTTCTATATTTATGTGTCTTTTGTTATATTATTTGATTTGTTTAATTTCCATAAAAAAACAAACTGAATAACTTGTTTTATAGTACTATATTAGTAAATGATTAAATTGTCTACAGATACTGCAAATATGTATGCTCCACCTCCCAGAAGTGAAAAAAAAGAATTTCTCGAAGAAAGGTACTAGCGTTTTTCAAAGGTTAGTAGTTTCAAGAAATAAATATGTACCTAAATGTTTACAATCATATGTGTGTGAGCCATATGAATAAAAATATCCAAATTCAATTAGATAATATAATATATTAGTTATGATAGTCATAACCAAGTCATAATCATAAGCAAACTAGAAATGGATGTGTTTCATGTTTTCTTCAATATACATCTGCCGATCCGCCCACAGAAACAGTTGCTGATAGATAAAACTATTTTTTTATTTGTACGAAACAATGTTATTTTAAAAAAATATCTTTGGAATGAGTACATTTAACAGTTAACTCAAATTACTTTCTTTATTTGCAGAAGCCGAGGCATCAACAAAAAAAGATTTTTACAAGACAGTGACCCTCATAAAGCGCCTTAGAGCAAAAAATGTCGACCAAAAAGATATAAAACATTTTGTGAAACTACTAACTGAGAAGGAAGGGTTAGTGAACATCTTGGGTAATTACTCGAAAGTGGCCCTCAATTTTTTTGAATCAAATCTGGAAAATTTGCGTATGAAGCCCAAAGGGCGTAGGTTCTGCCAAGATGACAAATTGTTTGCACTGTCATTGTACAAGAAAAGCGCCCGAGCATTTCGCTTCCTGTCCAAGTTTTTCAGCTTAGGTACCATCCCAGAAATCTTTAAACAAAATCCTGAATAGTGTATCCTTTTTACCAGGAGTGAATGAACACATTTCCACACATTTAAAGATCCAGGTCAGTAAGCTGGGGGAGGAGGAGAGGTATTGTGTTTTAATGTTTGTTGAAATTTCTTTCCATCCTCATTTGGAATATAATCTGAAAACACATTCTGTAGATGGGTTTGTGGACTTAGGTGTTAGGAAGCGAAGGTTACAGTTTGCTGACCACGCCCTAGTATTCATGGCAAAAGGTTTTCGTAAACCTTGGAAGCAACCCATATTTTTTGGTTTTTGTGAAGGTACCACACCAACAGTCGACTTGGTGCATTACATCAAAACGATTATTGGAGAATTGCAGGCGATCGGTATCACTGTGATCGCTACTGTATGTGACCAAGGTGCCACTAATCAAGCTGCCGTGAATCAATTAGTAGGACCTAGTCGCACTGGGCCCCCAACTTACACAGTTGGAGATCCTTCTCAAGAGATCGTTCACCTTTATGATCCCCCCCATTTATTAAAGGGGATCAGGAACGGTCTTTTAAGTAAGGATCTTCAATACGAGATGAACGGCAGCAAGAAAGTGGCATCTTGGTCGCATATATCTCGATTATATGAGATCGATCGAATGCAAGGACCCTTCAAGCAATGCGTTAAGTTGACTGATGTACATGCCCATTTCTTCATTATCTTCTCATATTTGTGTATTATGTATTTACTAAAAGTTATTTGTTTGAAAACAATACCTTCTTCTCCTATTTCAGTGATTATTGATTTTTATTGAATGTTTGTGAATTTTTAACTTCAATATGTTATATTTTATTATTTTTGTACTCCACAATATGCATCTTTTTCTGTATTTCGCCAATAACGGTGAGAGGGTCCCTGTTCCACTATTTGTTGTACTTTGCGTCTTTCCCTGATCACTGTTAATCATAAACTTATTAATGCTTCTTACCTTAAAAAATCGTTTTACCTTACATCGTATGCGATTCAAAATAATTTACTACATTTATTGTTATTCCTGTTTGTCATTAAAAGATGTAAGAAACGTTTTATTTGCTGTGTACTTTTCATTTTAAATAAAATATATAAACTTGATGATTGTTGCTTTATTTTTCCCACTCCAGGCATTATATGGTTCATTTTTTGACATTTCATTTAATTTAACTTGACTATTTGATTGTTATTATTGTGATATCAATCAAAATGTTGAGTTACTTTGAATGAAATTTCAAAAAATTGGACCATAAATGCCATATTGCAATAAAAATAAAATCACAGTAATTTTGAATATGGCGCCAGCCGCGAAAAACTGTAAATTTACAGGAATCTTCTTTTTCCACTGTTAGCGGAGATCACAACCATGTCAAATGTGTTAGAGTTTCATTTTCCGACCTGTAAGATGACGCCACTGGTAAAATTAATTAGTCATATGAAGCGCCACGGGTCAGATTCCCATCCATCAGTGTTATGTTATCTATGGCTATAGACGCGAAGGTTGTGGGATCGAATCTCACTGAAGTTGGACTGAAAATGGCGGCCTAAAATTACAACGCGCTTGCCGCCACTCTCAGCGCCACCAAGCGGAGATTTTTGAAGTAGTGATTTAGAATCCCTATAGTTCTATCTACTAGTCTACTTATAAAGTTTTTCCTCGTCACAACAGCGCAAAATTTCCTTGTTTGCCATTGGCTTTAGCCTACCACAACCCGATACAGAAATTCAAATTGTAATATTCTCCTTTGTAATCGTAGAGTCCCGTATTAGTTGCAAATACTCGTACTTAGTTAAGACCCAATATATCTTGTGACATTTTCATTGAAATTCATCGAGCGAGCCCCATTCCTTGAGTATTTGAAAAAGCAGAAAAGATACAGTTCGTTCCATGAAAGTTCATTATTATTTCGAAGAAAAAAGTAAAACCTGACAAAAACGTAACTGCTGCCATAATAACGATCATATCGCAAGATCTCTGCACATGAAAATCTAGGAAAATCATGTGATCCGTTTCGCAGATTGTTAAGGCATTCCATACGTACAACCCACTCTGCATATTGACTTCCGAAACTCAATCTGAGAACTATTTAGATGCCCAAGTAACACAATAAGCATCGAAGTAGATTTAAAATCGACTTTTGTATTACTCTTGAAGTTAATAGGCAATTAAAACCATCCACTGAAGCTTCTACATGTAGCACTCATCACGTAATCGCTGCCTGAAGGGAGCGCGCTGTTTGGCCTTGAAATAGATTTGATAGCTTATAAGTAATCCAACCTGTGGGCCTGAATAGCCAGCCATATATTGGCACCAAAAGAGCATTTTATTAGATTTGATTGCCAACATTCGCTGTCAAAGTGATATAAAGAAGCAGTCGCTTAGTCCAGATATGGCTTTCAACGCTTTGAATGATCATGCGCAGTTAAACATCTCTCGTGAGAATGTAAAGAAGTTTTTTTTTGGATAAATATTAGATTGATATTGGAAATTTATAC
Organism: Galerucella tenella; assembly: GCA_910591685.1. Classification (NCBI taxonomy): domain Eukaryota; kingdom Metazoa; phylum Arthropoda; class Insecta; order Coleoptera; family Chrysomelidae; genus Galerucella; species Galerucella tenella. Next base: position 91,045 of record CAJUYH010000842.1, read on the forward strand.
CAACAGTTATGTAGGTGTTCACAAAAACAAACATCGTCAACTGTGATGGCAGAGATCTTTCCTTCAATATATTATAATAATTATTATTGTTTTTGAAACTGGAACATATCATTGTGAACCATTAGAAATTTCTGCAAACCTTACTTTTATGTGGAATGTGAATAAAATACTTCCTGTGATAACTGTGAGCGAAATATACTTTATAAATTAAATTATTTCATTTTGAATTACAGTGTTGTCATATACAATTTTCATATCTATCAATGAATTATATACATCCAATTGAAATTGGAGTTTTTTATAGTATTTTCAGTTGGATTTATTGATAATATCATATGTGATGGATTAAATTGATTTATCTTTCCCAGATTTTCTGAAATTTGTATCCCAGTTTTTGTATACCAGATTATTTGTATATTCTATATATAGAAATATTATTATATACCTATCAATTTATAGATATGAGAAATATGGCAACATTGTTCATTATCGTGAGCAAACGGTTCGGCCATGTCTTTATTGTATTTAATAAGCATTTTTTATGCCAATACATAGCTTTATGGAATTAAAAGCTAGATAGCTGTTTGTATTGCTTTGTGAAAGCTTCCAAAATTATAAAGTTGGAAGAAAAAGAAGATTATTGTGAGTTTATGTATTGAGTAATTTATTGTTTTATTGGTCATATTTTATAATTATTTCGTAATAAAAAATGAACACCTTTAAAGTTATTGACCCCTTGAGAAAGTGGAGAAAATTTTTTGTGTGTTGTTCCTGAGGCATGGGATGGAAACAACAGTCTTACGACAAGGCCAATGAAGACGACATGGTCCAAGAATCAGGAAGGTGATCTTCTGTGTCTATAGTTATTTCGTTGTAACTTTTAGCTGAGCTACTACTTTTAAGTACACGCCTGTAATACGCACCTGTTCGTCCAAATTTCCGTAGTTTTGTAATTTTTCATTCATTTTTATTACAATCTTTTCCTCCATGATCTATAATGATTTCTGAAATATGAAGCCTTTCAACTGAATTGAGATTTACAATCACATTAAGGTTTAGCAATACTGTGGATTTTTATTGGAATTAATTCCTATTTCAAATCCAAATTAATTCCAATACAAAACTTTATAGTATTGTTTATAAATGGCATTTATTGAAGCACTTAAAGGCATTATATGACCACACTAAATTCAAATTTGGCTATCCATTTTTTGGCATTTTAAAGTCATTATCTCTATTTTTTGACTACTTTTCATGACTTACTAGCAATCATTGCTACTTGGTTGCAATATTTAGTCTTAAACAAGATAAGGCGTCTTTTAAGGAAGGCTGAAATTATTCTATAAAATAATGCTTAGATTATGCTGAACTCCATTTTTCTGAATTATATGCTTCGATCTAGCATTATTTGCTTGGTAAATGAAATGTGTTACTTGGGTGGTGATTTCCTAATACTTTTCCCCTCTACTTCCAAACAAAATGATCCCGATAACTAGGACTTTTGCGATATCTGTAGTGCTCACGTGAAAACTAGACTTAGCGTCTTGGGATGATAGTACTGCTGGTGAAAGAATATGCTATTGTGGTGCTTCAGTTTCTGTTTCCTCATTCATAAAAAAATGAGAAATTTGACAACTATATCCACGACATGTTATATCAAAAGTTTAGATTGGAATGTCGAATGGAAGATTAATTGTAAAGTCTTCTTAAGTTGAAGTATACCAGTATATTGGTTTTTAGTATAAAAAGTGCCACAATAAAAGAAAGTTTTCGATGGAACGTAATGATATAGTATTTTGGTGGGCTCCTTATTTAAGAAGTTTGAGGGAAAATGATGCGCTGGGTAACAACAAGAGGCCAATAACTTATTTAGATAAAACTTATAGTCTAAGATCCCGATATAAAACGACCTTCACCGAGATGCTTATTAAATTGAACGTATTTAATATTAGATTTTATAAGTCAATAAACATGTTGCATATGGGTTGCCTAACAAATTCCAATCCAGTATATGATTAATTATTCATTATAAAAAAAATTTTTCCAAACATCTCACCGGTTTGATTATTAAGCAAATTCTATACCAATCGAAAATGTGAAGACCATTGAATATGCAAATGTTAGGTTGCCTATTTTTTTCCGGTCACAACCCTCAGGTTGCCAGGTATAAACAGGTTAATCGATACTAACATTTTTCACCGGTCTGATTATTGAATGAAATTTATATGATAGTAAATATTATTCAATTTTAAACACGGCTGCGACAATTCAGTCCCGAATTCCGGTTGTCGAATTTTAAAGAGTAGAATATTGCTGCGAGTGAATGTGTGCGACTGAGAGGTCCCAACCAACCATCCCATGCGTTAGAAGAGGATAGTGATAGACTTGTATATGCTGTGCATAATTTTGGAGTAGATACTCGTTATAGTTACAATTGAAAAAATGTGCTACTATTCATTGTTGGGAAAAATGGCGAAAAAGTGTTGATTGTATTAATTGCACTGATTTAGCGTTGAAGTGAGGAATCAAATTATGCCAAAGTCTTCCCGCCTTCCATACGTTTGCAGGTTGCGACTATTATCATACACACAACTACATTTTTTGAACGTAATTTCATTAAATGATAATCATGTAGTTAATCACTAAAATGTGATTATCTCTAAGACCGTTAAGATTTGGGGATACTAATAAATATACCTTTTTTTGTTGTAATGATGTGGCTTAAATTATTTTTTACAAAAGTAGCGCTAATGTGAGAGTCAAAAAAGTTTTGCGATTATTTATGCCGCATACAATACATCGAAATAGGTACATAACAAAAAACTCACAACCTCAAATTTTTGTGCATATACGTTGAAAAGCGCTAGAGTTATATTCCATGTTCACTATCCTGTATATCTCATATCAACGTTTTATTAAGGCTGGCTGGTTCAAGAACACAAAACAAATTTTTTCAATTTTTTAAAATTATTCAGGCTCCAAGTCATCCGACATAAAACTATGATCCCCAACTTCTGAACCTTCTTCCTCATCACTCTCCGTTTCAGTTTTTTATACAATGTCTTCGATCTTCAAAGGTGTATGATTCCCAATAAATCCTACTGGTTTTAAATATTTATCTAAGAACCAACCACAGTTCTCTCACATCGTTCTTTTTAAAAACAATGGAGAGGCTATGCGAGCGGTATATAAGAGATAGAGTGCTAGTTCACAACCCACTTCATCCAAATCAGCATGCATATACTCCGGGAAGGTCCACTGATTCGGCCCTTCACCAAGTGGTTGGTAGAATCGAAAGATCATTGGACAACAAAGAGTCCACCCTGGGTATATTCATAGATATCGAGGGAGCGTTTGATAAAACAACCTTTCCAACAATTACCCAACAACTCAACTCCAGGAATGTACCTCTGGTAGTAGGAGAATGGATACTCAAGATGCTCTCTAGTAGAGCAATAAGTATCAATGTAGAAGACATCACAGTAAGAGGACTGGTCATAAGGGGATGTCCACAAGGAGGAGTCTTATCACCCCTCGTGTGGAACATAGTCCTAGACACCCTGATTAATCACCTCAACAACAATGGATTCTACACTATTTCATACGCAGATGACATAGTTATTTTGCAGACTGGCAAATTTGTGAACACACTGTGCGATAGAGCGCAGGATGGGCTTAAATTAATTGAAAAATGGTGTAAGGAACACTCATTGTCGATCAATCCCAGAAAGACTGAGATGGTCCTTTTCACCAGGAAAAGAAGTTTATCGGGTTTGAAACCTCCCGAAATCTTCAAAAGCAAACTAAACTTTTCGGAAGAGGTGAAATACCTTGGTATTACCCTCGACAGGAAACTAACATGGAACTCTCATCTACACAGCAGAGCAAAAAGAGCATATGTGGCATATGAGCAGTGTCGGAGGACAGTGGGACGCACATGGGGTCTGTCGCCCCGTGTGTTCACCTGGATCTACACTGCAATAATAAGACCCATGTTAACGTATGGAGCAATTGCATGGGGACCGAAGGTTCTACAAGCAACGGCCATCCAAAAATTATATCAAATACAGCGAATGGCTTGTTTGAACATCACAGGAGCCATGAGAACAACACCAACTGCAGCAATGGAACTGATTACTGGTCTGACCCCTCTGGACCTACACGTCAAGGAGGTTGCGTTAATGGCAATGGTACGATTGCGCACGGCTGGTGTAAACCCCGAAGTAGGAATGGGCCAATTGAGGTTGAGCCTATGGAAGGAAGCGCTCACTGCGCTACCTCTCCTGCAGGCAGCCAACGATGCAATTGAACCCAGGTTTTTGTTTAACAAACCCTACAAAATTCAAATAAAACAGAACACAGAGCCAGATGCTGCAAATGCAATACGCATATATACAGATGGTTCAAAAATGAAAGAAGGCTCAGGCTGTGGAGTTTACTCGAGAGCACTGAGCCTCAAGATTAAGTGGGGAATAGGAAACAATACCAGCGTGGTTCAAACAGAACTGGCTGGTATCTCAATTGCCACAAAAGAACTAACCAGAAGAGGAATTTCTGGCAAAACCATAATAATCTGCACTGATAGTAGACAAGCCCTATTAGCCTTGAACAGACAACGTGTTATATCGAGGCTAGTACTAGAGTGCCACCAAGATTTAGCTGACGTCTCGGCAGATAACAACATTATCCTGAGGTGGGTTAAAGGGCACGACAGGAGTAAAGGAAATCGCATTGCTGATTCTTTAGCCAGGGAAGCCGCTGGACTGAAAATTCTAGGACCCAGTGACACCTACGGCCTAACGACTTCGACAATTGCGGAACTAGCCAAACGTTACACCCATGCTCAATCCCTTAAGAGATGGGATGGAATCAAAGGATGCAGTTTTGCCAGGATCACCCTGGGCGACCCTCGGAAGCTGGCGCCGAAGAAATATTTGGCGATGACCAGGAAAAACCTACGTTTAACAGTAGGATTTCTGACTGGTCACTGTCAACTAAGTAAACACCTCCATACTATGGGGCTAGTGGACACACCTCTATGCAGGATGTGTGAACAGGAAGATGAAACTGTCAGGCATGTCTTATGCGAGTGTCCGGAGTTATCGTCAATAAGAGAGTGTGTGTTCGGTGAGTCTTGGCCTACACCTGCCGATATAAAGGAGATGTCCACCTGTCCACCTTCCAGAGAAGGACAGGATGGACAATGACCTAGGAGGACAACTCCTCGGGAGGATGTACAATGGGTCACATGTGGCCTAAGTGCTGTGAGCCTACACACTCACCCTCCCTACTCTACAGATACAGATACAGAACCGCAGTTCTCACGCATAATGGATCCGTTGCATTAAGCCACATGAAATTTACGAAAATAGTTCGTGAAATTTTCTGAATTAATGGTATCCAGCATGGTGGTATGGAGTTGGAGTCGAAGCTTTTTATTTTTTTTAAACTGCTCGCTGTCTTCTTTAGCATAGTAATTTTCCATAAAAATGCGATATCTCGCCTCATCAACGTTGGTGCAGATCTTGATACCATACATACTAGCCATAAATTCTTGAACGCTTTCAATTTTTCCACCAATGGAAATATCAGCATCATCTGTTAATGATACAAAAACTGTTTGATATTTTTTATTTTTAGAACAAAGCTGAAAGGGTTTTACTTTTCCTTTATTATAAAATGCTGCCGTATAGTCGCAATCTGTAAACGCATGGAAGGCAAGAAGACTTTGGCTAATTCGATTCCTCACTTTAACGCTAAATCAGTGCAATTGAAATGAAAAGAGGTAGGGGATAGAGGTGAAGGTGGGAAATCCAATGTTAGGGGATGAAAAGATAAAAGTGGTATGGGTGACTAAGGAAGACAGTGGAATGGAGAAGGAGATACAGAAGATGTTTAGGGATAGGTACCCGATGCTAATTGAAAAAGGAGAGGAGATGGTTAAGGAGGTACGCACTACGGAAAGAGAAAGTACAAGGGTGAACGCGGAGGAGTTGATCTGTCGGATGGAGGGTGATTGTAGGGATGAGAAGAAGGTGTTTGATATGATGAGTCGACTGTTTGAGAAAGTGGGGAGCAAGGTCAGCGTTGGGCTACACAGGCGTGAGCATGTGGAGATGGAGGTGCTGAGGAAGATGATCGCGTGGTTGAGAGCAGAGGGGACGAAGGTGGCAATTTCTACAGATAGGGAAAAGGAAAAGGACGTCAGGAATAAGGCGGTAATCCTGAAGGATATTGGAGAAGTCAATCAGGAGGGGATAGAAAGGATTAAGAAGGGTTTGAGAGAGATAGAAGGGAAGTGGGTGGATAGACTTAGAGTCTCAAGGAACAGGGAGGTGGTAATAGAGGCAAAGGAAGGGTTTGAGGTCAGAGGAATTTTGAGGAATGTGGAAAGGGTAACAGGAGCTAGAGCGGTGGAAGCGGGGAAGACAACAAAAACCATTGAGATGGTGGGGATAGATCCGTAGAGTGAAGATGAAGCGGTGAGGAAGAAAATAGAGGAATTGATTGGGGAAGGGACAAGGGTGATGAAAGTGATGAGAGAGAGGAACGGCATGAAAATGGCGGTGGTGAGGATGGAATGTGAGAAACCTGAAGCTTAACTTAAATAGGGTGAATGTTATAGAGGGGAGAGAGAAGGGCAGATGTTGTGGATGTGGAGTGAAGGGCCACCAGGTAGCGGGATGTAAGACAAGGAGAGTGGAGAAGATTATGGAATGCTGGCTATGTAAGAGCGTGGGGAACATCGCCAGAGACTGTCGGCAAGCCTTCCTTTGTAGGGTATGCGGGGAAATGGGACACAAGACAGGGGAGGCAGATTATAGTAGGGGACGGAAAGGAGTGGATGTAGACGGAGATGGAAAGAATGGAAGGTACCCTCGGGACCACTCAGAGGGGACAAGTCTGAACAAGTAGGAGGAAGGAGAAAGCAGACAGCTGGAAGAAAAAATGTAGATGATAGATGGAGGGTGTTACAGATGAATCTAGTGGAGAGCATGATTGTGAAAGGGAAGGCATGTGAGAGGTAGGAGTGATAGAAGGAAGTAGATGACGGAGAGTGTGTGAGGGACCGCCGCCCGCCTTGAAGTGTGCTAGGGTAGTGATTCCGAGGCGGTAGTAACGGCGAACTTGAGGTGGGTTTGGTTGGTAGGCATTCCCTTAGGGATGAGTCCAACACTGTCTGGGTACTGGTTAGGACCCATTCGAACATGAGTTTCCCATCTCAGTCCGAACAAAAAATCAGTGCAATCAATACAATCAACACTTTTTTGCCATTTTCTCCAACAATAAATAGTAGAACGTTTTTTCATTTGTAACTATAACGAGAATCTTCTCCAAAATGATGCACAGCATATACGAGTCTATCGCTATCCTCTTCTAACGCATGGGATGGTTGGTTGGGACCCCTCAATCGCCCACATTCACTGGCAGCAATATGTTACTTTTTAAAATTCAACAACCGGAATTCGGGACTGATTTTTCGCAGCCGTGCTTAGAATTGAATAATCTTCACTATCATATAAATTTCATTCAATAATCAGACCGGTGAAAAATGCTAGTATCGACTCACCTGTTTATACCTGGCAGCCTGAGGGTTGTGACCGGAAAAAAAAGGCAACCTAACGTTTGCATATTCTATGGTCTTCATATTCTCGATTGGTATAGGATTTGCTTAATAAACAAAGTGGTGAGATGTGTGAAAAAAAATTTTCTTATAATAAATAATTAATCATATACTAGATTGCAATTTGTTAGGCAACCCATATGCAACATGTTTATTGACATGATGAAATTTAATGTAAAATACGTTCAATTTAATAAGCATGTCGGTGAAGGTCGTTTTATATCGGGATCCTATACAAATGTTATTTTTTCGCGAGATACCGTTGATATAACGGGAACTGTTATTCAGTTCCCACTGCATTTTTGCGATAGAACGGTAATAGGGAAGTATGTTAATGACGCAATAAGTTATGAAACGGGATCTCTTTCAGTTCCCGCACCTAGGAGTATGGTTACTGGCGGTTATAGAAATTTAATTGACAGGAGTAACATTTGAAAATTAAAAATTTGATTAAAATTTCAGTATAATATCAAAGATAGTTCATTATTTTATGAATAATATCCACGGAGCTAGTAACTGTGAAAAAGTGTTTATTTACATTCTAAAAAGCTGAAAAAACACCGTTTCATCATATTTGCTCAATCAATCCATATGATTCACGCTAAGATGAAAATAATCATCCGAAACTCGTAGCCTAACTGAACTATGCAACGTTACTTGTGATGACATAACTACAAGAAGGCTAGTACCAAAAAAAAATCAATTATAGATTAAACTAATAAAAACATTTTCCGAACAACAGGAACAATGAAACCATGGTCGCGTTCATCACAACGTAGCGCTACCGAAGCGATTATCAATTTCCTGCTGAACGCGGGTTTTGTTGACTATTCAGATTGAGCGATGTAATATAAGTCGCCATTTTTTCAATCAGAATTAAAATACGCTACATGCTACCGATTGATGATGCATTAACTGTCATTTATGACATATGTTGGAAACGTATTATAAATATCTTTGTTTGGAGATATTTTAGTTTGTATTTCAGTGAAAATGAGTGAACAGCTGGATGTTACTTATTATTTCGAATCATTAATAAATTGTATAGTTTGTGAGGAAATTCAACTCTTCATAGTATGCTCCAAAGTGGGGAGCTCTATTTAATGTAATTTAATCCCATTTTTAATGGTTAGAAGTAATACCTATTTTATAATTGTCGTATAATATATGAAATAAAATTGAGTTGTTGTTGTTGTAATCATTGACATTTGTTACATATATGTCGATGGTATAATTAGCACGTTCAGTAGAATTACGAAGCGATGGATCACTCTAAAAATCGCTACCTGATCAACTTTGTTGGGATGAACGCGAACCATGTAGAGTAAGATCCCAGAGCAACTTATTTTCACATAAATGAAACCTCATGTTCTCAATAGTGTCTTATGTGCTCAGAATACCTGCGCGCTTGTGGAGCTTGCCGAGTGACACCTGGGCAGGTACCAGGTATGAAAGGTAACTAAAATGAATAGTTATTTAACTAAAATTATTATTGCTGATTTTTATATATATTTTGGAGAGTATTATTATAAAGTTATACCATAAGCGTCAGACACTTTTCATGGGCCATAACTTTTGTAAGACGCTTTAAAGCTCTACAAGAAATAAATGAACTTAACTTATTTCTACATGTCTGACTTTAAAATATGTTGTTAAGACAATTGTTACGAAGTTATATTTAATTAGTCAGACAAAATTGATTGACCAAACACCCCCTAAACAGCAAAATTATTCAGCCGTGAGTATGAGCGCGAAAGCATTATGGGTGCGTTTCGGAGCGAGCGAGACGGTCTTACTAACTCAGTTCCCCTTCTCTCATTCGTGTAATTTTTCTGTGTATTGTGTATGTGTCCTTTGCGTGCAACCTAATGGTATTGGTATACAGTTTAGTTCGGATCTGTGAGACCCCATGTTTTTGTTGTTTACGTCGTGTAATTTGTGAGTGATTACATTACTTGATAACGTGAAAATCATGGAAGAAGCAGAATCAGCAAAATTAAAGTGTACATTTTGTGAAAAATCTCATGATAAATTAATATTATTTACCGAGGAAATATTTAAAAAGTGTAAAATCGTTTTACAACATCGAGTGACACATAACCTAAGACCAAAGACTTGGTGCACTTTGGTGATCCTGAATTAGGTATTTACCGATGAGCACAGACAAGAAGATATTTTCAAGATTATCCAAAAGTTTATCTGTGGAATCTATAGTGTCCCCGATACACACGATGTTAACGCTGCCCGTCTTCACCTATTTTCAAATAATTACAGCGTATCTAATATAAATGAAGAATTTAACCGTAAAAATTTAAAAAACTTTGATGCAAGCAGTTTACCACTGTGTAAAACTGAGTTATTCCAACAAGTTCTACGAGCTAATTACATTTCTAGCATATGGAATTATGCACATGAAAAACAACCAACCATTTTTACTCCTGAACAACATCTTCTTGTCTGTGCTCATCGGTAAATAATTCAGGATCAAAAATTACACAAATGAGAGAAGGGGAACTAAGTTAGTAAGACCGTCTCACTCGCTCCGAAACGCACCTATAATGCTTTCGCGCTCATACTCACGGCTGAATAATTTTGCTGTTCAGGGGGTGTTTGGTCAATCAATTTTGTCTGACTAATCCAAATATAACTTCGTAACAATTGTCTTAACAACATATTTAAAAGTCAGACATGTAAAAATAAGTTAAGTTCATTTATTTCTTGTAGAGCTTTAAATCGTCTGACAAAAGTTATGGCCCATGAAAAGTGTCTGACGCTTATGGTATAACTTTATAATAATACTCTCCAAAATATATATAAAAATCAGCTATGAAAATTTAAGTTAAATAACTATTAATTTTAGTTACCTTTCATACCTTGTACCTGCCCAGGTGTCACTCGGCAAGCTCCACAAGCGCGCAGGTATTCTGAGCACATAAGACACTATTGAGAACATGAGGTATTATTTATGTGAAAATAAGTTGTGTCTTATCGCTCTGGGATCTTGGACTAATGAGAAACTTTGTAATTCGTCACTTTTTATTGAGGTTATGTTTATTTATTATTGTTGTGAAGTTAATTCTATCCGGTTAACCGGTTAATTTTCGCGAGAGATCATGAACGATAACAACCTTTAAAATTTCTTTGGTGGGGGTATATCCGCTCTGTAACCGACTTCACATCAACGGTATCTCACGAAAAAATACTTTATTATATCCATCCATCATATATGGTGTTAGTAAATGCTGTCTATCGGTTTGACTTCGGTTTCGCATCTGTCGTGACAGTGAAAGTTCCGCGCCGGTGTGGTGTGGGGATCTTATGAAGTATTTGCTTTGACAGTTTCAATGAGTGCATTAGGCTGCAAGGTAAACATTCTATGGTATTCAACTTTCGAGATTGTAATTTTTAGCTCACGAGTGTAGCAGGTTTATTATTATTCAATAAATGACAATTTTTATTTTTTTCACCCACAGGTTGTGTTTACATTCCAACAGGCTATAGATACGCAATATGCTATTTTTTTAACGTTTTGAAGCTCCACGCTTTTATATTTGATGCTTTATTAATTCAAGATATCGCCCCGGTCGAAATTCAATCACGAAACCTCATTTGACGCTTATAGCCAGTGTGAAGCGTCACTGTCAAATCGCACCTTCAAATCACATTTAAAATTGAGCTGAAGACTTAGGTTATTCAGTTGAATTTTATCATACCTTGATAATTTTAACATTATTGGAGCGACTTGGGTTATAAATTTCGAGAAGTCTTGGAAAAATTGATGAAAACTTCATTGGTTAATATGTTGACTGAATGTTACTTGAGAGATGCAATACAGTAGCTTTCTTCAGTGGAAATACCCAAAATTTGACACTCCCCAATAATGTGAATTAATTTTATTTTCTTTCCACAAATAAATTCCCGCGCTGCTTCTTTCACCTAATAGATGATTCACATATTAAAATGTTTCGTTTGCTCCATCTATTCAATACATATTGAATGCTTAGTCCTGAATGACTGACTGAAGGATCAACAGAAAGCCTAAACCGCTGATCGTAGAGACCTGAATCTTGGAAAATGTGTTCTTTGTTTGACGTGGGCATTCGATTGAAAATATTTCCAAAAATTCTACCCATAAGTGGGGACAAAGTTTGTTTGGAACAACGTGATTCTTTGGTCCATTGTACGTTAAATTTTAAATAAGCATTCTTCATAGTCTATTTTTATGTACCGGGTGGCCAACTAAGAACGGCCGTCGGCCATATCTCAGGAGTGGATTATAGCACAGGTTCGGGAAAAAAATTTTTATGACAAACGCCTGGAAATTATTTTCAGAATTGTAGGTCCACCGCTAGAGGGCGTATTTGACAGTTAAAATTTTAAAATGCAATTTTTTTTGAAATTTACTCAATTAAGGAGCATATTGAATATCATAATCACATTCCTTGACAAATTCTGCATATTTGTAATGTTTTGAGTCTATCTCTTAAAATAAGTGGGGGAGAGTGGGAACCTTGTTACGAAAAAACGTCTGTTATTCTGGTTCTGCTTGACCGATTTTAATAAACTTGATGTTGTTTGAAAGAGCTATTGTTGAACAATGGAAAATTTGTAGATATAAAGCAATCTGATCAATAACATAAACGCTAGAGGGCGCTGTTTTATTTTTTTCAAATATTGTGATTTCCCGTAAAAATTTTGAATGGAAGCATACAAATTGAATTATATTCTTTGGAAGTGGACTTAATTAGTAATAAGACACTGCAAACCGCAAGGCAATATCTCTTTCCTATCCTGGGAAACAGTTAAATGGCGGGAATTGATCTTTCAACGTTTAGAAGGCTGGTGAAGTAAGTTGTGCTACATTTTTTCAATTATTTAAGAATGTAATATTAGTTTTCAAGCGATGTGCTAGTGAATCAAAAGCATAAAATATCAATAAAAACTGATATTTGGAAGTTTTGACAGTTGACATTTTAAAATGCAAAATTTTTCAAAATGTACTCAATTGGGGAGCATATTAAATATCATAATCACATTCCTCGATAAATTCTGCATATTTTAAATAGAGCAAGTTTGGGTCTATCTCTCCAAATAAGGGGTGGGGGAGAGTGGGAACCTTGTTATGAAAAAACGCCTGTAATTCCGGTTCTGGTTGACCGATTTCAATAAACTTGATGTTGTTCGAAAGAGCTTTTGTTGAACAATCGAAATTTTGTAGATATAAAGCAATCTGATCAATAACATGAACGCTAGAGGGCGCTGTTTCATATTTTTTAAATATTGTTTTCTCCTGAAAATTTTAAATGGAAGCATACAAATTGAAGTAGGTCTTTAAAAAGTAGTCTGAAATAGTGATGAAACACTGCAAACAACGAGGCGCTATCTTTTTTCTATCCAGAGATATCATAAGAAACAGATAAATGGTAGGAATAGGCATGATGACTGATTTTAAAAAACTGCTCCACGATTTTCTCATGTATATAGTTTATCTACAATGAATGTTATTTCTGTAAGAAAAAAAGTTTTTAAAGGAAAATTTCAACTTTAAAAAACCTATTCCAAATCAAACGTCTAAATGCTAGAATAGTAATGGCGTCTGTCTATGACATCATCAATTCGTAAATACCATTTATAGGTGATCTGTGTCGATAGGTTATCTTTGATCTGTGTCCTGTGGTTAAGTCGTCAATGTCAAACCATAAACAGATTATAATATTTCTCTATGAGTCAAACCTCAAACACTTGACACATGAACCAAGCAAAGCCAACAAACAACCAAGTAAATTCAAAACAGATGTTTGGATCATAGATATTCGCGAAAGTACGACGTCAATCTCTTCTGATTGGTGTTTGAGATAAGATGGCGGATGGTTAAATTTTGTGCTTATATTTTTACTAGAATAAATGTAATCACACATGTGAAATAAAAATAAGTGATTTCTTCAGAATCTCTGTATCTTATATAATTATATCAAATCAATATTCTAGTGATTCTTAGTGACTGCTTCCAACATCTAAAAGGCTGGTTCCGTTAATGAAAGTTATTAAATTTTGCCTGAATGGAAAGATCTCACATGGGTATGCAGTAATTTGAACTGTCATCATACTAAAATGTTATGGTTGCCACTGGATTAGCTAAATGTAATGCTGGCTACTAACAATGAGAACGAATTTCAAAATAATGTGATAATTCGAACAATTGAAACCTTTAATAAATAACTAGGTACGTAATTAGTGCCGCCCTCGAAACGTCAATCATTTTCAATGCATGAAATCAATCGCTGAGGGGTTGAGAAAACAGCAGCTCCAATTTCTGCCCTTGAAATATTGTCTATCGTTTGCTTCCAACCATGTCAGCTCTTGTTGCGAGTTTATCGGCTTTAATGAGATCTTTCACCCGCCCCACAAATAAAAATCTAAGCAAGTTAGGTCTGGATACCTCGCTGACCAAATGGATGAACTTCCAAATATCAGTTTTTATTGATATTTTATGCTTTTGATTTACTAACACATCGCTTGAAAACTAATATTACATTCTTATATAATTGAAAAAATGTAGCACAACTTACTTCACCAGCCTTCTAAACGTTGAAAGATCAATTCCCGCTATTTAACTGTTTCTCACGATATCTCAGGATAGAAAAGAGATATTGCCTTGCGGTTTGCAGTGTTTCATTACTAATTAAGTCCACTTTCAAAGAATATAATTCAATTTGTATGCTTCCATTCAAAATTTTTACGAGAAATCACAATATTTGAAAAAAATAAAACAGCGCCCTCTAGCGTTTATGTTATAAATCAGATTGCTTTATATTTACAAATTTTCCATTGTTTAACAATAGCTCTCTCAAACAACATCAAGTTTATTAAAATCGGTCAAGCAGAACCAGAATTACAGACGTTTTTTCGTAACAAGGTTTCCACTCTCCCCCACTTATTTTAAGAGATAGACTCAAAACTGTCCTATTACAAATATGCAGAATTTGTCAAGGAATGTGATTATGATATTCAATATGCTCCTTAATTGAGTAAATTTCAAAAAATTTTGCATTTTAAAATTTTAACTGTCAAATACGCCCTCTAGCGGTGGACCTACAATTCTGAAAATAATTTCCAGGCGTTTCTCGAGGCCACTTTTGTCATAAATTTTTTTCCCGAACCTGTGCTATAATCCACTCCTGAGATATTTCCGACGGCCGTTCTTAGTTGGCCACCCGGTACGGAGAAGTAATAAAACCTAATATATGATGCAAAATTTGGTACGGTCATTCCAAATATTATTACAAAATAACAAAAATATTTCCCTTAATTTTCATAAATGTACCTGAGCTGATATGAGGTTTCGCTCTTCTATTGGTCTTTTATAACCATAAGCTGTACAGAGCAATAGAAAAAGGTTTGGACAGGCCAAGGCTATGTGTAAATATTACATATCCGTATCAAAAGATTATTTTCAATGCCCACTTGCCAATAAAGGTTGGAATTTCCTTCCCAATTGTAAGAATCTCTTACAGTAATCGAATGAAACGTAGATGGATACCTTTCCAACAAATATCACCGAAAATGTGGTTGTGTATTATTGACAGTTAACATAAAGTAGCAAGGTGCAGTGTATTGTGAATTATTCCAGTGTAATTATGGAAAATTAGAAACGGTTGCATGGGGGTGACTGTAGCTAGGTCACCATCTTATGGCAAACCAAACCCGATTGAACTGGTATGGGTATGGGTGGTTCAAGAAAAACTAGTTCTTTTAAAATGAGTGATGTTAAACAGTTGTTTTTGGAGGCTGTTAATATTATAAGGCCTGAAATCTGATAAAAGGCCGTGAATCATAAGATTGAAGGGGAAGAGAGAATGTGGAAGCTGGACAATATTGCTGATGTAATGATAGAGCCATTCATTGTGAATATTGTTTGCGACATTTATCTTCTGATTCTGATTCCGATTTTGATTTGGATTTGTAATGAGAAGCTCTACTCATACTGGTGAGTTTTCGTATTGAAATTATCATTTATGAACTTAACGTTATTATTCAGAAGTCAAAGTTGAAACCCTTATACTTATACCTTATACTAGTATGACACAATGTTTTTCTGGGAAAAAATAAAACATTCTAGAAAAAGTTGCATTATTTGTCATTTACCTGTTTAGAAGTTAAAGCAGGTTGATTAGGTGGAAATATGAGTGTGCACCCGATATATTCATTATATCTATACAAATGTTATTTTATACGAGAATACTCTACCAATAGGAGTAGCCTATGGGTTACAAAAGTTTAATTAAGTATGTTAATACTCTCTCATTTATAAAAAAAGACTAATATCAGAGTTGATGAAAGACGTTATTCAATTTAAACTTATCGCCCAACGGGGTTAAAAAGGGGAAGGATGTAATTTTGGGGATGACTTGCATCGAAGTTAATATCACTACTCGTGAATTTTTTTGATTTAAATTACATTTAATTTTGACACGTTTGAAAACTCAATCCGATTTTATTTAAAAAACGTGAACTCACTTGAAGCGGAGTGCAAAGCAATTATGACATTCATAATAACGTAAAAAACTAATTAAAAATCCCATTAGACTGATTCGACTACTACGCGGAAGAAGTGGATTTGATCTTTTTTTTGACGATCCCTTTAGACTCGGGCAAGTGAACGACAACATTCGAACAGTAAATTAATGAATATAGCTATAACTTCAATGTTCGATGTGGGAGAAATGAAAAAGCAAGGAATTAATTTGAAATTTTAATTTCACATAATATATAAACGAAGAAGTACACAAAATATCTTATACATATACACTGCAATTTAATTGATTATGATCCTAGTGAAAAAGTTTAATAATCCAATCACAACCAGGAAAAAAATTGACTAGGTCCTACTCACCCAATGAATATTTTTTCGTCTGTTTGTTACTTGAATTTATCGCAATACTACAATTATCCCAAGTTTATATTAAACACAATAAATTAAAAAAACTCTTTTCGTTTATGAGGTTGTTGATTCGACTCCTACTTCTTTGTCAGCTCGTTGGTGAGTTCAAAGTTTCTTCATACATGCTAAAAATGTAAAAGAAGTATATTAGTTGGAATTGGAAAAAAATAATCCCAACACATGAAGATCCACCTTAATGTGGTTATGTATGTTTATGATTGAATCTTCTAGGGCTCTGGTTAAGAGTTCTAGTTATAGTTAACAAGATCTGACAAGAGGTTTGCTGTTCTATGACCGCTTGCTTCGTTATAACCATAGGTTAAAGTTCTTTGACCAAAGGATAAAGTAACAGGCACTTTGAGCTCTTGTTAAGACTGTAACCACTGGTTAACTGGTGACATTTGACTTCAGAATCTTGACAATTCTAAGTAAATATATTTTTGTCACATCACATCTCCATTTATTTTTAATTGAATATTTGTAAATAAAAGACATTAGCGCTTAATATGAATCCTATGAAGTATCATAATAAAAATAATGATTGATACCGGACTTGATGGCTCAGATGAGGATGAATTATTCTTTCCCATGCCTCAACCTCGAAGACCAAAATTATTCCGAGAAAAGGGTGAATTATTATGAAATTCTCAGTGACGATCATAAATACTGGATCTATTTAGCTCAGCGGCAATGTTTTAGAAGCATTGCTGCTTTGCCTTACAGGCATTTGTGCTTTTATTCTCTATTATTTTATAATATTTTTTGGTTAATATCAATAGAGCATCAACTTCGGGTTTTGAAAAAGTTTTTCCCAGACTTTTCTTTTATTGGAACCATAGTTCTTAACGTCAGGTTAGATTTGAGCGACCGGGGGTAGCGACGCAAAAGATCTGACCATTACGTTACGTTATGTTACGTTGCTTCGTTATATGCCTTACTTGCGTGCGTGTGCTCTTTCCTGAGTCTCTCTCTCGTTTACGAAGCAGCGATTTATATGCTTCGGCCGGGAATCGATCCCGCACCGCCCGCGTGTCAGGCGAGCATTCTACCACTGAACCACCGATGCTACATTAAAATTCTATGCAAAGCTGGTATTCGCAGTGCTGGTGATCTACTTGAATTTGTTCGGATAAATTTTTACTATTATTTCCATAATTTTTTTTGCGCGATTGATCTTTTTAGTTCATTTACTGCATCGGTTGTCAGGACGGTAGGTTGTGTTTACTGGCTTCTAAGTTTAACACGTCGGTAAGTGATTTACTTACCGTTCAGACATCGAAATGTAATAAATAGCATAAAAACAATTTCACCAAAATGCAAAATATGTTTTAAACTGATCGAGAAGTATGATTGTCACTTTTGACATTCGGTTCATTTCGAAGAAATTTAAATTATTTTATTCGGAATTTATTTCACTACGATCGCGCAAAAAATGGTATAAGCATCTCGAACGTTAAGGGTGATTACAACGTTTGCATGTAGATTCCCCTCGTAAAATTGAACAAAATGATATGAGGATTGAGGGGTCTAGCATACAGGGTGTTGAAATTTTGAAAACTTGAATGTTTTAATTCGATGACCTTAAAATTGATGGATAAATTGATTTGACATTTGGCGGGTTGTTTTTAAATGTAAAAGGGCATATTTTGATAGAAATAGTAGTTTGTGCAACTAGTGTGGATATGATGGCCATATCGCACGAGGACGAAGTTTGAATCGTTCGAGTGCGATATGGACAATCCACACAAGTCGAACAGCATATTTTTTCTACGACCCACTCAACAAAAAATCTAGATAATAAAAATTTCTATAAACTGTAATATAACTTCAAAATAAAAATTTAACAATTCAATTTCATGTTTCCACTAATTTTTTTGTGGTAAACGTACAGTTCTTGAATGTCTAATTTGTATAATGCTACGGTTTCCCTTTTTAAATATACGATGCTGTTATACCTAAGTAGATGTTGCCAGTCGGACTCCCTCATGAAGGGTACCGTACCATTATCTATAATGATGAATATTCTACTGAATATTCCAAACGTCTACCTGTTGTCGTTATTAATACCAAGCAGAATAATTATTTAAAAATAAAATTAACAATTAAAAAAAACTTCTTCACGGGGAATCGAACCCGGGTCTACCGCGTGAGAGTCTGGTTTGCTTACTACTCGACCACCGAGGAATAAGCAAATTGTTTTTCTATAACGTCAGATGTATTACATAATTTCTGCTTAAAAGGAACTAAAGTTCCTACCGTGTGTCCCGCGACACGTTCTACCTTTTTTTGTTCTTCCATTTTAGAAACGAAAACAATCTGACAAAACAAGGTGCATAGAGAAATATATTTGTCTATAACAAGGTGCTTTGACATATATTATAACCAAACTTTTATATGCAATTTTTAGACGGAAAAGTCAAATTTTGTACAATATCCTTATAATGGATAGTAAATTCACTATTGATGTTAAGTAACTACTAGTCAAAATTAGGTGACATATGATGATAGAACACAGTTTTTCCTAACCTTCAGGTGAACACCTGACCAGTGGTTGACAAACCATCAATTTTGACCAGAGGTGATAGAACCGGACCTTAACCTAATTTTAATGAACTAAAAATTGAATTGTAACTTTGCACACCTATCCAGGTCCGATTTAGAGTGAATTAGATAGGGAGCACAATATTGATTACCGACAGAGTTTCTACTGAAAATCGTGTATAAAGTTTTTCTTTATTGTAATTTGCTCCTTCTGCTACCCTAAATATCCCATAGGCGAAAACTGAGTAAGTAAATTCAGACCAGTTACAAAATGAGACGCAATTTGGTGAGGAGACGCAGCGATATTTCATGAACCTAATATATAAATACCATAGTGCATATTTACATATATACAGTTTCTTCAAAAAGATGTATATTGAAAGACTTTAATGTCACACGTTATATATTTATATTATATTATATTTATATATTATACATTTTATGTATGTATATTTAATATAAAATTGATGAACAACTTGGAAGTTTTCTTTAAAAACCAAGTTTCCAAAAATATTGAAATTTTTATGCCCGATTTTACTTACCGTTTCGGCAATACCTGAATCAGATTTGGGAATTTCTGAATGCGCGTGGTGAAACGTAAATTGCGTTTAGAAATTCCTAAATTCGACTTTGATATTACCTAACTTTACGAGACGGTTGGTGAAATCGAGCACTAGTTATTTCATATTTCCCGCTCTTTTCGTTATTCTTCTTCTTGCTCCTTTTTGGATCCTGAGGGATAATTTACCCTTTTCTGTGCTCCATGTATACTATCGCAGCGCGCGGCGGATAGGCTCGGTACTAATATATTAGATCTGAGAATTAGTAAAGGAGTTAGCCTACTAGAGGGTGTGCTGTGTGCGGAACGCAGTGTAGATCGCGCAGTTTCTTGTTCATTCACGGTGTGTCTAGAGTGTAGAATGGAGGAAAACTTGAATGAAGCCGTGTGGATTTGGCAAGTTTTGTACGATACCAGCCAAGCAGATGATCCCATGCACTTCTCTAAACTGGTCACGATAGAGTAGGGAATAATTTTCAAACTGTCTGTCGTTAAATTCTTCAGATAGAGCGAATTCTTCGTGATTTTATTCCTCCCCATGTAAACTTCTCGTTGCCTTTCTATTATTCATTTGGGAGATGAAGAATACCAGTTAGGACACAAACTCATCTTCGGATTCAAAACTGAAGTCAAATAACTCCATTCAATTACGATAGCAGCGATTGTTACGTAGGTGTGATCTTACTGTCAACTGTGAATAATACAAATTCCATCGCAGTCTAGTGTTATACCAGCTACTGCGATATCTGCAGTTGCGTGATTAACAAAAAAATGGCTAAAATGGAATTGCATTCTCAGATAAACACATTTTTACACTAATCGAGAAAATGAATGTTCATTAGACTCAAACTCAGGGGAATACAAAAGCCATATACCAAATTTCTAATTCTGTCATTTTTTTTCAAACAGAATATCACAGTAATATAGTCCCCTACCTCGCAATTTAAATGCCTTCGCAGTCGAATGCTATGTGAAACTGCCGTCTTATTGCAGTAGCTATTCCCATTGTTCTCATACACCTTAAAAATAACTGCATTTTCCAAGCACAAGCAAGTGGTAAAATCAGGGTAGGGGATCTCTGAAGGCGCGAGGGTGCTGCCACATAGGGAGTCCCGTCAGAACTAAAATTTCTAATTTAATGAAAACTGTAACGTCCTTAGTGGTAGTTGCAGATTCTTCCGCTTATATTACTTATCTATGGTGACAGCTGCAGACCAACGTTTTACGATGTGTATCGTGAGTTTGTCCAGCTTATTTGTGTGTGTTGAGTATTCGTAGTTGGTTTTTATTGTTTATATTGGGACTTTCACTTTAATAGACAATGTCCAGAATATGTATGGTTAAATACTGTGATGTGAGGTGCACCCGGTAAGCTTTTTATTTATAAAAAAACATTAAATGGGTCCAGTGAACTATGGGGACACACGATTCTTTGACTGATTTTGTGAAAAATCGATAGTACTCACCTATTTTGAAGATTATCCGTTGAAAAATACACAATTTACATAGAAAAATCCAATAAAATTTTTTTTTCTCCATTTGAGCCATCACTTTTTGGCCCAATATTTAGTACAAAAAACAGTTCAACTGCATCGCACTGTACAGGAGAGTGATCAACAACATCTATTCTCGCTATCTGTGAAAAAAATTTATTCAGATTCTTCATAACATCATTTAAATTACCACTTTTATAAAATACATATTTGGAAGACAACCAATTTGTATGTGAATTATTTTAATGACAGAATTGACAGATATCTTTTCATGAAACGTAATTCGTAACAAAAACCATAAATCTAAATATACTTACATTCTCTACAATTTCTTTTTCATCTTTCAATGTTAAGAGATAAATTTTTAAGTCACAATAAAAAATAAAATTATTTATAACATTTCATTTTTAAATAAATATGACGTTCGTGCCTCTTCACTTCATTTTATACTCTATAATATATACCTACCATATGAAACCAAAATTTATATCAATGGCACATAATATATATATGAGAGTTATGCAACCTACAGAACATAAAACTCTGTAGCTGCAATCGATTACTTGAGAATTCTGGGTATCTTGTCCATTATTATTGAGATGCGTAATCAAATATTCATTAAAACTATATTTTTTATTGAATTTATTCAACCCAAACTCAAGAAAATAAATGAAATTACATACATTTTGTATTTGGTGATATCCTCACATTGTGTATTTGAAAAAGGGAAAGGAAATATAATCATTACATTCACCCTTCCCTTTAAAAGAAATCCAATGCTGTGTAATGAACATCAAGTTATTCAGGAAGGAGAAGGGAATATGAACATTGGATCCACCCTTCCCCTTCTTGACTTACTTGATATGCACGTACCAAAGTATTGGATGCATACATGCAGTCACCCTTCTCATTGTTGAAAAATACTCCAATACTTTGTAACGCGCATATCAAGTGATTCAAGAAGGGGAATTACTAATCCACTGATTATACTCCCTTTCCCTTCTTGAATAACTCCGTGTGCATTACATTGCATTCATCACTAAAGCAGTGCGATCAACATTTCCTGTTCGAAATCATATTATATATTTACCGTGATATTTACTACAAATTCGGTGTATATTTTTTGTGTTATCGCTGTTTTTTGACGGGCGTTACACACTACTGCTTACGCTAGAGCTTCTTTGTTACAATTATATGTCATTTGTCATTTGATTTAATTGATTCCGTGCAAATTTGAAGCCTCTCAAATATATATTTATAAAAGTGGTAATTTGAACAATATTTTGAAGAAACCCACTAAAATGTTGTTATTATTAGCGAGAAAACATGTTGTTCATCACTTTCCCGTTCAGTGTGATACGTTTAAACGGTTGTTTGTATGAAATATTCAGTCCAAAAGTAATGGTTCAAGTGGCGAGAAATTTTTTTTTGGATTTCTCTCTGTAAATTGAGTATAACTCGCAAATTTTTCGACGGATAATCCTCAAAATAGGTGAGTACTATCGATTTTTCGCAAAAACACTGAGAAATTCGTGTGTCCCTATAGTTCACCATTAAATAAAAAGTGACAGAAGTAGTTATTCTTCTGTAGAAGTGACAGAAGTAGTTATTCTTCCCAGCATTGTTGTTGAATTCCTAACATTTATTTTTCTTCATGTTTGTCATTGATTGGAATATGTAAAAAAACGTTCCATTTATTGTATACTTTTTTCATTCAATAAAATATATGAACTAAATCATTATTGTTTCATTTTTCTCACTTCATGCATTCTATGGTCCATTTTTTGACATTTCATTTACTTTTACTTGACTATTTGATTGTTATTATTTGTTGCTTTCGTTTGTTGCACTTGTGCGTGACGCCTCAGTCGTCACGACTTTTGAGCAAATCGAACACGATTTTTTAGGATCCTAAAAACCACCTGACATGTGCCAATGCCAATGAATTTCCTGTATTTTTAGAAGAACAGCTTTCAATTATAATGTTTTTGATAATAAAATTTTGCATATTTAGATATTTTTGGTAAGGTTTAAATCGTATTAAATCGTAATCGGCACAATATTAACCTTTAAATAAACTTCAAACCGGACAAACGTCAAATATTTAATGTCCGTGGCTTGAAGCTCATACTTTTCGGTATGTGCTTGAGGGGCAAGGGGAAGGTAAGCCATCTGATTTGTGTTAGAAGTACTGACGGACTCTCAAAGTGGCGCCACCCGTACAAATAGAGGGCGCCACGAGTCAGTTTCCCATCTATAAGTATTTTTTTGTTCTATGGGTGAAAGGCGATAACATTTGCGCACACGACCAAAGACCAAGCCGGCCACCTGCGCAAACTGCCAGGGAGAACACCCGGCAAACTACAAAGGATGTCCAAAAATCCCAAACAACCAGAAGACAAGGGCAACTGCAACAGCTGTGGAGAAGACAGGAGTCAGCTACGCCCAAGCCGCAGCTAACAAGAAAACAACAACGACGACAACAACAAAACAACAGATCCTCGAACAGGTGACAAAGCTATTAGCTCAGCTAATGGCTTAAAGTCGCTTGTAAGAGATCGGAAGAAAAGAAGACACACTCTATAAGGGGTTTTCAGCCAAAATTACCGGCTGAGGACGCACTTTGTAGAGGCAGCGCAAACACACACAACAGAAGACACAGACACAACGGAAGACCGCCGAAGAAAAAACCACCGAGGTTACACGGCCAAAGAGAAGACGGCTCGCCCCCAGCTGCTAGCCCTTTTAGCTAGGGACGAGCTGTACGCCGAAACGCAAACTACGATGATGAGACCCATCGGATAAGATGGGGGGATGTGGTGGAAGTCCTCCCCGGAGATGTACCTCGCTTAGAGAGGAACATCCTGGGTGGGACGGGCTCATCAAGGTTGTGTGTGTATTTGCGCAGTTCCCGCGTTCCACGCTGCGTCACCTTAATAAACTGCATATTATTTTGCGACTAGCTATAGGTTGGGACCACAGATGTCCACAATCAATAAACGGCGATAAATCAGGCAATGCAACGTGGTGGTAATGCAGTTTTTGTGTGCAGTGAGCCTGCCAAAGTAAGTGGTCTAATTACCAAACCGTGTAACTTTCCTTTCGTGTGTGTTGACAGAAATAATGGAGTCTCATAAGATACCAAGAATGTTAATCACATGATAACCAAAACGGAAACAGCAGTTGTGGAAGCATCTATGAACGTCAAACAGCGTTCTAGAAGTTACAATTTTGGATATTCATCAAAATATTGTATCTGAGATATAATGGTAGCTTAGTTTAGTTGAGGCCACCGCACACAAAAATATCAAAACTGTTTCAGTCGAAAACATTTTTGTCGAAGTAGTACAGATAGATGTTTCAATACAAAGTGAATAGACTACTGCAATTGATTGATTGCTTATCTTGAATCACAGTATTCAGGCTCAGTAAGTTACAGTTGGGAGGTTGTTTTTATCGATAGTTGGATTTTAGTTTTTCATATGTGAGAAGGGCTGAACAGCGAAACACCTCTCATTTTTATTGATACGAACAGATGCTTAGAGCATCAGTAAATATTGTGGAGATAATAGTCAGTTGAACTATCAATTGATAACTAATTATCATAAATTCCTACAGGCAGTTTAATTCACCAACGCAATTCACTTTACTTTGCGTCACCGCGCGTCACACTGCGTCTCAACGGGAATAATTAGAATAAAAAAAGTTGTAATACAGCAGATTTGAAACAAATTCTTCTGGTTATCAGAGGTAATAAAAAAAATACTCAAATCATCAACTTATTCATCTCTCAGTTATGTGATTGGTATCAAAACATGCGACATGTCTTTATATCATTCTCCCCATCTCCTGTAGGTTTTTTGTGGTACCGTTTTCTGCTATTTGAGATATTAAACTTCAAATTATTTTTATTGTTTGGCTAATTGAATTCAAATGAGAGTAGAAAAAAATTGTGGTTCGGTTACGCTGGAAATAACGAACAAATATAAGAAACATGATCCCTACTTCAATTTCTTGCCTTATCATTCACCTGAAACGCTAGCGCACCCCCATTTTTGAAATACGTTTGCATGGATTTCGTGCTCTTGACCCAATCTTCATATACCAATATACATTAATGATAATAATATTATATATTATAGTATATAATAATTTGATAAATTTATTCCAGTATTCTGGACAGGATAATCGTGATTGACCATTGATAATTTCTGAGAAATATGATCTAATATATTATGATAAATTATATGGAAAAAGTTTAGTCTGGAATTCCAATATCCGGAAAAAATTTATTCAGTAACCATGAATGCAGAAATAAACTGAATGGAAACATTTGCAAAAATAAATGAAAGTTTGAGAAACACACTTTCATGAGAAATCCAACTGAGAATTTGGAAATAATACCAAACTATTAATATACAGTGCTATTCAAAAAACCCCTCCCCCTCTCGTATCTTATGAACGGCTACACTTACATTAATAAAATTTGGAGGGTGGAATTAAAGTGTTTTAAACCTCTCTACAAATGGTAACAGGTGACGTAATAGTAATAGATGACGTCACAGTGCCACTCTGGGCAATAATTTTAAATAGGACCTTATGGCAAGTGATATCTCGTTTGAAAGGCATTGACATTGGCTACAAAGCCATATTAATTTTGTTTGGGCTTAAACTAATTTGGACGGATAAATTAAATAAATACCAAAATTATTATTTCACATTTAAATATTGAAGATTTTTCAGTCCGCCTCTGGTTAGTTATCAGAAAAATTGACGTCTTCAATTTAATAGTATTTGTTGCTTTGCAAAGTTTTTCTGAATAGCTTAAATATTTAATTTTATTATTGTTTAACGAGACGTTTAAGAGTTTACATAGGCAAAATAGTACGTACTCAAGCAGACAAAGTAGCAGCTATCTTGATAATTGGTAAATCTAGAAAGAATCTCCATGAAGCGGAACGTTTATTTAATGAGAGATACGCAGATCGACCTATCTCGAGAACTTATTTGAGTTAGCTTCTTCACAAGTTTGAAGCAACAGGTAGTGTTCAAGACGCCAAACGATCTGGTCGACCAGCATTTAGTGAAAATGAAAAAATTGAGAGTTGCTGAAATGGTATTAAACCCTACCTCTTCTTCAACTAAAGTTGTGTCTATCTGAGAAGTAAGTGGAAGTACAGTACAAAGAGTGTTGGCTGAAAATAAATTTCATCCATACAAGTTAAA
The DNA here is from genome assembly GCA_910591685.1 of Galerucella tenella. Lineage (NCBI taxonomy): Eukaryota > Metazoa > Arthropoda > Insecta > Coleoptera > Chrysomelidae > Galerucella > Galerucella tenella. The sequence continues at coordinate 117,429 of CAJUYH010000842.1, forward strand.
AATGGTGCACCACCTTTCGGATGACGACTCCGACAGAACACTCGAAGGGTCCGTTGAACTATAGGGAAACACGAATTTTTGACTGATTTTGCGAAAAATCGATAGTACTCACCTATTTTGAGAATAATCTGTCAAAAAATTTGCGGGTTATACACAATTTACAAAGAAATATCCAAAAAAAGATTTTCTTTCGCCACTTGAGCCATTACTTTTTGGCATAATATTTCATACAAAAAACAGTTTAAATGTATTGCTCTGTACATGAAAGTGATCAACAACATGTGTTCTCGCTATCTATGAAAAAAATCCAAATAGATTCTTCATAATATTGTTTAAATTACCACTTTTATAAATATATATTTGACAGGCAACCAGTTTGAATATAAATAATTTTAATAATAATCGCATACACAGATATGCAGCCTACAAAACATACAATACTTTGTAGCGTGGTTGCCAGCTGTAATCGACTACTCGACAATCATGCTACATGACTATTAAGATACGAAATTAAATATTGTATCAGACTATATTTTTAGTAAGATTCATTCAAGACAAACCCAAGAACATAAATGAAATTATAAACACATTTAATATATGATGATATCCTTATATTGCGTATTTGAAGAAGGGGAAACAAAAAATATATAATCATTGTATTCAGCCTTCCCCTCAAAAAATATCCAATACTTTGTAATCCACATCAAGTTATTCCAGAAAGGGAAGGGAATATAATAATTGGATTCACCCTTCCCCTTCTAGAAAAACATTATCCTAGAAGGGGAAGGGTGAATCCAATTATTATATTCCCTTCCCCTTCTGGTTGCCTTGCCCTCAAAAGATATCCAATACTTTGTAATTCACATTAAGTTATTCAAGAAGGGGAAGGGTGAATCCAATTATTATATTCCCTCCTTGAATATCTTGAGGGGAAGGCAAATGCCTCCAATTATTTGTAATC
>CAJUYH010000843.1:0-11174 GCA_910591685.1 Galerucella tenella
ACTCTAGACTCTAGACACTCAATATCCATCCCGTAGAATTTATTAATATTGACAACTTTTCTTATCAAGGAATTAATTTCAAATTCAATTGAAGACGTCCCTGAAGAATATTTATGACCCTGGATTTAAAAACAGTCTAGATACAAATATAGAATTTTTTATGTTGTAGTAAATATGGAAATGATGCTCATAAAAAAGAACAGTTTTCACATATATTTTCTAACAATCGTCGAGAGGTGACAAACAATCCATTCGTGACTATTTGTGTCTATTATGACTGTTTGTAGAAAAATTTATTGAAATGTCAATTTCAGATTGCCATATTTAAAATTTATAGACATTGACCACAAGTTTCAAACACAAAGTATACTTATTTATTTTCTACTTGCTTCTGGAGATGACTTAAACGAGTACTAGAGGAAAATCGTTAGAAGCAGGGGTAGAAATTACAGAAATGTACCGGGTGGTCAGACAAAAACGCTACATGCTGATACTAATTGTCGAATAGACAATATAATATTTTACTTTGGCAAGTTTATCTGAAGCCGTGAAAGGAATGCAGTCGAAACCATTCGATATTTTGCCACGTTTAACTATGAAAAAGCTAAAATGCTAAGTATGTAGTGATAATTATTAGAAAAGGGACTTTTTATTATTAACAGTATTATCAATCAATTCTTTGATGTGCTTGTTTCCTTTGATTTTGTCTGTTAACATTATTTTTTCAATTTATGAATATTAAAAGATGAACACTTTTCCAAATTTACTATTGGCTTCTTCAAGCTCTGGCAGCGTTGTACGAAAAACCATAATTACCCCACCTTCCGAATTACATAATAGGTGACTTCTTATTGGCAAGCGCGTGCGTGTGTTTTTCCCTCTCACCTGGTCAATTGAATGATATTGATTTATCCAGTGGCGTTGGTATTGTCAGTGACCTTTATATTTTCTGTTTTTCTTGGTAAAATAGGTACCGTTCGCCATTTGTACGTTCATGACAGATGTGCGCCTCTTACCGATTCCCAGTAGCTTCAGATAATCTTGCCAAACTATAAATACAGTGACCAAAAGAATAACCTGGAACCAAGATTTAAGGAGGCAATCTCAACACCGTTAAACTTGATTAAAAAGAGCTGGGATAGTAGTGTATTATCTCGGAACCAAACACTTTGAAAGCTTGAGAAAAACCCAAGTATCTTTCAACACATGATAGGATATCCAATCCACTATTCATAAAGGATATAAAAGGCAGAGGATTATCATTATATCGGAAAGTCAAACAGCTGTTAAAGCACAAAATGGTATAGGAATGCCTAGGCGAACTCAATCAACTAGGTGAGAAGGACATCGTCCCCTTGCTCTGCAATACACCCATTGGAAAGATCTAGTGAGGTTTTGATAATCAAAGATACTTCTGGGTGACTAAAATCATTTGGGAGTAAATTAATGCCTTTTTTTTTTTTCTTTTTTTTTTCCCTTCGGAGCCGTCCTTTCGCCGGTACCACCTCAGCCTCCTGGGCTTATTGTGGATACTCCTAGTGTTCTGACTACAACCTATTCAGCCAATCCGTTCCCTGTATTAGCTCATACAGGTTCTTAGCTGGTTGATTGTAGAAGTCTTCTGGAGTCATTTGGGTTCTACCATAAAGTTTCTGCCTTCTGTGGTCCAGCGACTCACAGTTGCATAGTATATGCAGAGCTGTTTCGGTATCCTTTTTGCATCTTCTGCATGTAAGGTCTCCGTTGTACAGCCCTATTTTGTTTAGGTGCTCCTTTGTGGGAAAGTGTCCCGTAAGTAGCCCTGTAGTGGTGCGCAGTTTGTTCCTGCTCATTGAGAGCAGTTCTTTCGTTACTTTTTCTGATGGTTCTTTTATGAATTTCTTAAATTAATGCCTTAGTAAGAGTTGAACTGCACAAAGGTTTTTAACAGGTTTTCTAATGGGCGACTATCGCCTAAATGTCCACCTGAGAAAGCTCGAAATAGAATGTAGATTGTGTGGAATGGAGTAGAATCCTCCATACACATACTTGCGGATTCAGAATCCTAGGTCACATCTTCTAGGATACTGGAAGACTTACCTAAGCTAACCGTACAGTAGAGGCCACATGGAAAGACCATGTGGCAAAAGTGATCGTCGCTAGAGGATGTCCGCAAGGGGGTGTTCTCTCGCCCACATTGTGGAACCTAGTCATTGACGAGCTAATAACCCTTTTAAACGGTGAGGGCTTTCTAACGATTGGGTATGCCGATGATATCGTTGTCCTTGTTGTTGGAAGGCACATTACCGTTCTCAGGGACCTCATGCAAAGGGCTCTGAATAGGGTACATGGGTGGTGTAACGAACACGGACTTGCAGTAAATCCTGCCAAGGCTGAGATAGTTGCTTTCACCAAAGAGAGGTATAAGACCTGAGGGTCTAAATCTTGATGGAGTACCACTGCCGGTGGTTGAACAGGTGAAGTATCTAGGAGTGATACTTGATAAATCACTGACATGGAAGGCTCATCTTGATAGTCGCCTAAACAAGGTAGGAGAGCCATTGGTCCGAGGTGGGGACTGACCCCAAAAACGATCATATGGTTCTATAGAGTGATTATGCTGCCTATGCTCACATATGCGGCCCTGGTCTGGTGGCCGAGGGTAACCTTGGTCACTGCTAGATCGCAACTGGCACGCCTTCAAAGGGTGGTCAGTTTGGTGGCAACTGGCTGCATGAGGACTACACCAATTGTTGCGATGGAAGTGATCCTTGGTCTTCGGCCTCTTAACCATGTGATCGAGGCTGAGGCGGGGAGGGCTTTCCTTCGCTTGAAACGGCTGGGATACGTGCGAAGAGGGGAAGAGTGCAGGCACGTCAAGAAGCTCCGGCTCCTGGAAGAATATCCAGTTCTGGCTCGAGCGGCTGATGAATGCCTGCGTAAGTACTACTTCGCTACCCCATACAGGGCCATGATCCGGGATAGAGAGTCCTGGGAAAAAGAGAGGAATACACAGCCTAATGGGACCGACTGGTGCACAGATGGCTCATGCTCCGGTGATAGAGCAGTGGCTGGAATTTACTCCAGGAACCCAAGAACACAAGTTTGTGTACCATTGGGTGATGGTGTATCTGCATACCAGGCCGAGATATATGCTATCTTGGAATGTGCGCAGATAAACCTAGACAGAGGTTATGTGGATCGACGCATAACCATATACTCCGACAGTTAGGCAGCAATTAAAGCCCTGAGTGGGTGTACCAGCAATTCAGGACTTGCTAACGAATGTCGAGAACGACTTGCTAATCTTGCAAGCCGGAACGTGGTGCGGCTTGAATGGATTCCAGCCCACTCTGGTTTTGAAGGCAACGAGATGGCCCCTGGAGACACAAGCAGATATCCATTGAAAAAGGTTGTGGCATTTATTGAAGGGCTCGGCTTCATGGATGTCTAGGTAGCAGTAATGGCACAATGGGCCCGCCAGTGGCCTCAGTGCCGGAACCTTGGCTTGAGTTTGTCCAGGACAAGGCTCGCCTGCACATTTAGTAGTAGTAGTAGTACCTAAGCTAAAGTCTGCAGATATCCTCAAAGTCCTCCGGGAAATAGATCTAAAGCAGTTACTTGTCTCTGACGCATTCCTCAGGATCAAATAGGAGTAAGGAGGCACAATAGATCTTTTAAGTTTTAGTAAATATAGTTTTGGTTTATCACTTTAAACGTTTGAGATGGTGGTCATATTCGAAAACTTCTTTTGGTCACTTTAGTTATAACATTTTTTATGACAAATACCATAATTTGCATCCACATCTGACCACCCAGTACACAATTTAATGCTATCAAATTTATAAAGGTTCAAAATAAATGCTACTATCAATGAAACTAAATCATCCTATTCCTTATCCCTAAGGTTTATGTTTCAAATACTTACCTTTATTTTTCTGGAATAAGCATAAACTTTCCTATATTTCTTTAAAGTCTTTCAAAGTGAGTTGAAATAAAAAATATGACATTATGTTAAACAGAAGTTTGTGAAGAATATTCTTGCGCATTACATCACACACGTCCTTATATCCTGTGATGCGTACGGAAAACTCTAAAAATATTTCTCAATTTCAAACTTCCCAAAACTCGATCTGTCTGAAACTACATTCTTATTCCATAAAGATTACAAGACGCTCGTGTGTAAGGCCATGTGTGTGGAATACCAAAGGCGTACTTGGGGGACGGAGAAAGTACATCAAATTTAGTAGGTTCAATGAATAATAAAATAGAGTAAAAGAAGGGAGAATTAAGTTTCAAAAACTGCACTACTCCTAAGCCTTCGGTGTAAACAAACTAATTTAATTTTTTTTGTTAATTTTTTGAGAAATGAAACCACAATATTTTTCATATTTTTATTTCAACGTTTTGGAAGCGTTCCAGCTACCGTTATCAAGAATTATTAAGGTTTTTAAAATTCTGGCCCTATCTGATACTATGAAAAAATTCGACAACTAGATTGCTCTTAATTTTTTGGTTTAGTTTTTGTTAGTATAGATCTCAACGTATTGTTAGATCTAAATCTAGTTTGAATATTGAATTCATTAAGTACCAATGTTCTTAGCTCTTCCTGATAAACCCTTAAATTAATATACGATATTGTCAAGTTTTTAAAAATGATGTGAGCGAAATTATTAATATTATTATTATTGGGTTTTTAAATTCTGTTGTGTAATTATTGTTATTTAAAACTGATTTTGGTGAAGTTTCCTTCTTCGTGAATCCATTATCATTAGAACAAATTAACAAATTATTTTGGCTCAATTGTGTGAGGGTGTAAGGATTTTTTCAATCCCTTTTCTTAGGTTTATAGAATAATTGGATTCAAAATTGAAATACTTGTTCATACCCTGTAAATGTTTTATTGTCAAAAACATCTAAAAATGGCAAAAAATTGTTATTTTTAATTTCAAATTTCATCCTCCATTCATATTTATTAAAAAATAATTCAGATATACTAAGTTATGAGGCATATTACGAAAATTTCGTTTACAATCTCCACCATTGGTGTAAATTTTTGGTTATTTACTATCTAAGCTTCAAAATGTGAATAGACTGACTACATCAACACTTTGGGAAATGTTTTAGTTTTGTTTCAACCTAACTTTGTACTTAAAAAAATCGTTGTGCCTACATCACATACACCTACATCACCAAGGTGGTGAAGACTATTATTATTGACCCAGCACCAATAGTATATTGGGAAAGTTCAACTTTTCTCACGAGTGTGGAAGTTTGTGGCACGAGCTCAAAGGGCGAGTGCCGCAAGCACACGAGTGAGAAAAGTACTTTCCCCACATGCTGCACACTATTTTTGTATTTCTTCCCCACTTAAATTTTTGGTATGCTAATTCACCTCTGAATTTTATTGAGCATGTTTTACTCTGTATTATTTACCAATATTATATTATTGTGATTATGTAGAGCAAGTCACCATAGTTTGGGAGTTTAGATCAAAACTTTAAAAGATAAAGAGATAAAATTTTGTTCCACGTATCGCCGAGGAGGATAGAAAATATGTTGTCAAAATTACTACTTTATTACCTTATTATGACGTCGTTGAAACGGTATTATTACGTCTTTGTGTCCGTCACTGCAACGTTTTCACGACGTTGTAGTTACCACAAATGTGTTCCCCATTTTGGTAGTGGTTACGTGTTAACGACGTATTTAGAACGTAACAACGACTGGTAAAAATGACTTGAAGGTTGACTAGATAGTCAGTTTTACGGTTTTACGACTTAAAATATTAGTTGGGTTATGTTATCAGTTATTTTTGGTTGAGCGCGAATTTTAAACTAATGGCATTTATATTCAAATAATTTAATCTTGATAGGTAATTTCAAGCAGCGAATATGCTAAAGACAATCTCCTGGGTATACAAAATTATGTTGCAAAAGTTTTTGTTGAACTACTATCCCTGAATTCTCAAAATATTTGAATTTGTTCATCATTGACCTAGGTTAATAATGGAAACAATTATTAACCACTAGCTAATCTCTAAGTTTGCTAGAAGAAGCAATAATTGTCAACTTCACAGCTAGTAGTGTAAAATAGAATATTATAATAATGTTTATTGAAATTTTTATATTTTAATATTTTCACTTCCATTAAAAAAGTTACGAACACACCTCTGAGCTGATCCCTATTTGAAAATCTTTCATCAAGTAAGATTATTTCCGATATACTTCCCCTGGAGCACAAGAAACTTTTTCAATACAAAGTGGAGGGTTTTCCAAGGTAATACGATAAAAGGGCAAATTTTATTTCTATATAATAGGGAAATGAAAAAGACATATCTAACTCGGTAATCAATCGGATTATTAATATAATATATCTTCCAAAAATTAAAAGTATTAAAATAATCATGACTTTGGCAGCTAATACTGTATGTCCCTATGTACTGTACCCTATGACGCATCTTATAAATAACACAGTGTATAAAATCAACTTCAAACATCTCTGAAGGGTTAACGCCCAATAAACTCTAACTGCTAATCGGTTTTTATACTAGCAAGAAGCTTCGTAAAAAAGAACAACAATAATAACATAACCGTTATTCAAAATAAGCGAATTGTATGACATTTTCCTAGAAAATAGGAATTGTAATGTGCCATTTCAGGAATCATAGGGTTGCTCAGTGCAAATATTAAACATGTCCAGTATCCAGTCGCCTTTGGCTGGCTGGTAGTGCTATTCCCATTATGACGGGGCTTTATTAAGAGCCTCGTTTGGACTATAACTTTCATTCAAATACATTTCAACACACGTCAACTGTAAGACTCAACATTAACGTTTCTTACTTATAGACATCATCTAGTTTTGCGACTTTTTTTAAATTTTCTGTTACAACAATTTAATGGTTCTCAGCAAAGGCTGTAGTATACTATTTACTCCGGTCTTACCTTTGAACTACAAATTTTAAACTTAAAAAGATGGAAGTAACTCACAGTGAGCCTACTATTCATTGTTTATGTACGGTGCTAGTGGTGAGCCGCTCCAGCATCTAATTCAGACGTTTGTAAGTTGTTACGGGGTGGTATTCGACGTGGATCGGCCTCTCAACTGATGGTGTTGCTGGTCACTCGGAGGGTCATCTTACAGGAATAAACAACTACCTGTAGCACTGGGATACTTAAACTTACTACTATACATTATACTACTTATTACTTATGAATTGTGATATTCATCTAACATTAACATTAACACTAATATTAATAATTCTTAAAACCCTATCGTTTGCATATTTATACGACAAGTCAAGTTCATCATAAGTAAATATAAATAATACTATTTATGTTTATTTCACGCTCTGAACTTGACTTCGTACGTGCGACCTTCCTACTTCTATTTATGTAACGATTCAACGTTCTTATGATTTATTGAAATTAGCTTCAAGGGAATGTATGTCTTTTATTTAAATATTATTGTTAACTCATTATATTGACCAAAAGGCATCACACGTTGTGCTGTCCACACCTTCTGTATCTAATGCACTTTTGACATGTGGAGTTTTGTTAAAAACATTTTCTTTGCTCAAAAGCATATTAACCAGAGTTTCTTGGTTATCTAAGGCAGCTGTACCAGTGCAGCCTTCGTAGCTCTGCTTGTCATGTGAGCGTACTGATGTGAGTGGAGATTTACATTATAATATAATAATTGTCAAATTGATCGTTCTGGAGGGTTAAGGTTTAAGGTTTGTTGTGTTCTTTTCTTTTTCCAACTTTTGGAATGGAGGTGTATTTATTATTAGTAAATATAATCAACATTCGTATCTAGGAGCTGGATTACGAAATGAAATTAATTAAGTGACATCTGAGGAAAATTATAAGCAGTGGCATTATGCAAATTGAATTCTTAACTTCCATAACAAATAAAAAGTTGAGCTTCTTCTTTTTGTTAGAAATTTATTTTCATTCACTTTCTGTAGAAAAACTTTAGTATAGTATAGTATAAAAGTATGAAAGTTATATCGCATCCCAGCACGGCCACCTGTGTCAAATTAGCAAAAGACAAAACGATCTCGACAGTCCAGAATAGTCCAGGATATTTTCTTAACAAACAGGTAGCTGTTAAAACTATTTATTTTCTGTATACTTCTAAAGATCTCTTCCAATTTGAGTGTTTTCAAGCCTTCTCACGTTGACTCAAAACCTCCTATTTTATACCGGTCTTCTCCAATGTCCAATTGTTTGAAGTACAAGTGTTCCAGGCGTGAATCTTTGCTATCGACCCGTGCTTGACCAGAACAGAGGAATCAATTTTTTTTTCTTTATTCACGGCCGAAAGTACGTACTTCTGTTGGGAGGCAGAAAGTCCTACATTTATGCTTTGATAGGAATCGTAGGATCGTTAAATTTTTCTGTAGATACTCTGAAAACATTCGAAAACTAGGGGCGCCAAAAATCTAATAATTTATAAGATGATGATTTATATTAAGTCTACCATATTTTTATCTTTATAGCGTTATGATAGTAAGTTCTCACCGAAACTAGTAGCAACAATTTGATACGTCCTACAAAGATTAAATAAATCACATTGTAGTTTGAATTGGAGTTTTTTTGAACACTTTCGATTGGATTCTAACCACATTTGAGATATGGATAAGCTCTAGGAGTTAACTTTCGAATATCTACCAAATACTGGAGAAGAAGATGATAGCAGACGATGTCAAATGCTCTCGGAAGGTCTATGAACACTCGGACAGGTTTTGCTTTCATTCAAAGCCTCGGGTACTTTGAGGTCAAAGTGAGTACAGCCAAGATGCGAGAAGAGTAACTAAGGAGATAGTATGTACACACAAACATAAATAAAGCCCTTATATCGCAATATTTGGTATATGTTGTTGTTTGGTCACTATTAATATGATTGGTTCACTAATAATTAAGGTGAAGTTTTGGACCAAGTTGTTGGATAGATGCTCCCATATATAGATAATGAATAAATTGGCCCATTTGGTTTTATAATAGATCTCGCAGCTTGTATGTTTTCGTTTTTTAATTTCCACTGATAATGAAAGGATAAATAAAATTCCCTCAGCAATTGCTGTTATTCTTTTGAAAATAGTCCTGGTCTATACCGTCTTGACGCCGCTTGAACAAATTCCATTTGTATATTTTTTGTTTTTTCATAAATCTAATTTGTCCGGGACGTTTTATTTTATTAAAGGGACTCTCGAGAAACGAACTAATTCGTTAACTTTTTTAAGAATTCCAAGGAAATGTGTTTAATTTCGAAGTTTCGCGCTTTCAAAATTCCTTAAATATTCATTGAAACGTTAAAATATTGGGTATGCTGCGGATATTTTTCAAACAAACTTGTGTTTTGTTTCATGTTTATCTTATCTTTTTGGTGAACAGTATTTACTTATCGTATGTCAGACAGTTCAATGCATATAGGAAGGTGAAACGCTACCGAAACATTCAAATAAATATATTGTGGTTCAATTTTGCTACAAAATAAATAAAAAAGAATACAGAAGATGTAACGTTTTGTATTTATTAGTGTACGAGGATGTATTGATATCTAGTTAGTCTAGACCAGTTCCATGCATAAATAAAATATTGCGTTACCATAGCAACGAACAATAACTCATTAGAAGTGTCAGTGTAAAGTTGGGACGTCAAAAAAGTAAACCGATGCCAACCGAAATTGTGAAAATCGAAAAATAGGAGTATCATCAAGTACCTGTATTTAAAAGGGTTAAGAGGTGAGCAGATTTACGAAGATATGCTTAATACCCTTGGTAAGGGGTCTCCAAACTTTCCAGCCTTAGGGCCATACTGATTACTCCAGTAAGTTCCGAGGGCTAAAACCATATTGATACTCGTTTCTCGGACTTTGATGCCATTGCGAATCAAATTAAGATTTTTCAGAATCCTTTTGATACTGACATTGGAACCCTAGCCCCGGAACTTCAAATGGAAATGATGATCTACAGTGCAGTGATATAATTAAGAACAAATATCAAAACTCATCTTTGTTGGAATTTTATAAGAGTCTTCCACTGATACATTTGCATGAATTTGCTCGTGGTCTGTTTTCTGTTTTTGGTACTACTTATTTGTGTGAGAAGACCTTCTCCAAAATGAAGTACACAAAAAATGTTTACAGATCTAAATTAACTGATGAGCATCTTAAATCTCTTTTAATAATTGGTACAAGTAAAATTAGTCCACAACTACAAACTATTGTCAGTGGAAAATCTCAATTACATAAATCTCATTAGTATTTCATATGTCATTATGCTTGTTATAAGTTATGTTTTTATTTAAAATGTATAAAATATTAGTTGGATTGATTTCAATAATTTGTTAGTTATTATATACTGAAGTTAAATTTTCTGCATATTATACATGTCTTTGCTCATCACAATTCTGTGTTTCTTTATCCAACTTATCACAAAAACAATAACAATAAGCCTACAACAATGTTATGAATAGTTAGCCCATGACCATATCAATGTAAATGTCATATTAATAATTATTCAACATAAAATTAGAATACTTCAGTAAACTAAATTTAATTTTCTTTAAAAAATATGTTCTCTAAAAGGAGTTTTCAAGTATGCTAGCTCTCAGCGGGCCGGATGTGGCCCTCGGGCCGTAGTTTGGAGACCCCTGCCCTTGGTGATCAATGTCCTTCGTCCTCTCCAAGACCTAAGAAGTTTCGTGTCCAAAAATATGCTGAAAAAGTTCTTGCTTCAGTTTTTTGGTATTGTCTTGGAGTAATCATGATTGATTTTTTGGATAAGGGTAGAACAATAATCGGAGATTACTATTCGACATTACTGACCACTCTACGGGAAGTAATTAAAGAGAAAAGACGCAGAAAGATATCCAAAGGTGTTTTGTTTTTGCAGGACAATGCCCCTGCACACAAATCTCATGTTATCATGCAAAAAATTCGTGATTTAGGGTTTGAATTACTAGAACATCCCCTTATTCACCAGATTTGGCTCCGTCCGACTATCATCTCTTTTCTCAACTGAAAAAAAGTTTAAAAGGTCGTAAACTTTCTTCCAACGAGGAGGTAATAAAAGCTGTGGAGGTCTGGTTTGCAGAGCAAGAAGAAACATTTTTTTTGAAAGGTCTAGAGAAGTTGCAGGTTCGCTGTAATAAATATATCCAATTAAGAGGAGAATATAATAATAATAA